>MU223908.1:36716-58535 GCA_018584345.1 Thuja plicata
CTCATAGGGAGCATATTATGTCAAGTAGGAGAGAGACAAATTCCTACAGAGAAGATAGAATTGGGCACTGTAATCTAAACTTAAAGCATAGTCATGCCCATGGAATAATCATTTACAGAAATGATCAAAGTGGATATTCATATTTCATAAGCAGAAGTGCAACCTAAACCTTCTCTTTAACATATGGGCATCTGGTAATCTAAAAACAGTTAAATATACTGCAAGAACCTATAGGCGCCTCATGAGCTCATACAATTCAAATATACTGCTAGAACCACACTTTTATCTTACAGCTAAATGTATCTGAAGAAGCAAAGATCAAATCCTGTAGGGCTGGGACAGGGTATGTAAATTTTGTATTTGAAACGTAATGAGATGCTTTCTGCACATTGAGAGTACTGAATAACTTCATACCAATCGCCTGTGGATCAAAAACAGATTACCCGATAAGATCGACTATTAAAAAAAATCCATTCCATTGAACAGAATAGTTTAATTATTAGAATTAATTTGAGAGTATCTACTCTATAATCTTGAAAAGGAGATTTTAGTTTGCTTTTGTGTATCTTCCCACTGATTCATGGACATTGAAACAAGTTTAACCAGATGTCAACGTGGACAATAAACGCCATTATCATATGAAATCATCTTTGTTGTCCGATTCTCAATTTTCAAGGTACGGGACATTAACTAGCGGAACACAATATTAAATTGATTTTTCAAATGAATTAAATGCATGCAAGGCTCTCGCTTATATCATTCCTTTTTGACTATTTCCATTTATAGAATTTATTATCATAAGGGTATTTTGTATGTTCAAGAGCATTGTTGTTCTTACATAGTTTTGATTAAAGTATTGGTCACTTAAGTATACGGTAATAAATACTTAATTAAAAATAGTTCTACAGATGTGTTGAAAGAAATAGTATGAAAGTTTGTAGATATTATACGTGGTAGAGGTCAAATGTGCATTTGTGAGATCAAATTCATGGTCATCACATTAAATTAGATTGACAAGTCACTAATTTTGAAATATTTTCCCATCTATTTAGTATTATATAAGGAAGAGATGTAGCATAAAAGAAACACTTTGTGAGAAGTTTAATACATGGCTTTGATTCATATTTTTGACAGTGTTCTTATTCTATGTTTTCTCTGGATTTATTAGTTTTATTTTACTTATAGTAGACAGAAAGTGTTTCTTTTAGTAGTTGATATACGAAAGTTTTTTTTTTTCTCATTTTTTTAGTTTTATAAAAGTATAAATAGGAAATACTTTTATTTATTAATTACAATAAATATTATTTAGATTATGTCTTTTTAAAAAATTAATATAAATTTATATAATTTCATAGGTATGTTGATATAAGAAAAATAAAAATAAAAAATTGTATAAATGAAAAGAGTTGGAAGATAATATTTTTCTTTTATCAAAAATAGTTATTATTCCAAAATATAGCTCACATTAATATTATGGATGTCTCTCAAAAGAGTGAGTACATAATAAAGAATTTAACAAATATAATGTGTTTAGTTTCATCTTACTTACAATTTTTATAATTAATGAATAATAGTTCTTTCTAATCAATTTAATGAAAGACACAAGTGGCTTATGTTATTGTTTGATTAATATATTATAAGCTTTTATTGTTTGAATGGGTCTTTTATCTAAATGTTTTTTATTAGATTATAGATATAATTTTTAAATCCAAAGATAATTATTTTATATAGGATTTTGTATTTTCATAGAAAAAAGCTTTTGTAACATGAATTAAGCTAAAATTTAAAAATGCACAAATGATTATTAAAAAAATGTTAATGATCTACTCAAGTAAAAAATGTGTCCTTGCCAAAGGGAAAGAGGGAAAAGCAAATTTGGTTGATGAGATTTTTCAAAGTTTATCTCATGGACTTTTCAAGTTTGGTGTTGTTATTGTTTCTTAACTATTTTTTTTTAGATTTATATTACAGATTGTTCTTAGATTTTATATTGTCTTTCCTTCACAAGATTGAATGCTATATTGTATTTCATTTATCATTTATTTTCTATCAATATTCTGCAATAAACCAGTCACAAATTTGACACAAATTTGAACAAATATAATTTACAAGAAAACCTCATGACCTAAGGATTTTTATCTATCATTTCCAAAATTGCTTCTACATACAATTAATGATCTACTTTTTGCATTGTACAAAATATATAACTTTATTGAAAATCAAAACTCCTATCGGCTCATTGTTGCACGTACAAAAGTGTGCAACTGCTAGTTATTATGATCTTTAAGTCGATAGGCTTTGTGTGGGAGCTTTGCTCTCGAAAATGCCTTTTCTTCCCAAAAAATTGTCAGCCTCTTTGCCGCATGGGTTTTAGTTTTCCGGCTATGAAAACCACATTGCCTTTTTTTCCCCTGTTACTTTGGCAAATTACCTTTTTTCCATTCTTATCCCTATTTTTTCTTGGAAACACACAAATTTTTTTAGTATCTCTATCATCGTTTTTGCTCAACTTAACCCAAAAAATATATAGCACAAATTGCAACACTTGAAATTGCAAACAATTTCAAAAAATTGAAATTTGGATGACAAGAAAAATCCGCAACAAGAAAGTAATGGAGCGTATTGTAATATGATCTCTGCTTTTCAATTTCATTTTATCAGTGAAGTTGTTTTTATGGGCTAATGTCTTCCTGTGTTTTTCTGCCCTACGTGCCTGTGATTGGAGCCGAAAATGGATTTTTATGTCGGTAATGGTCCATGGATGTTGGGCTGGATGATATTGTGATTTTTTCTTATATGTGCTTGCCTGTGCAATTTTGGCATCCATTTCTATTGTGGTTGGCTATGATATGTATGTATGGACCATGTTATTTTTTTCAAGGTTTAGACACATTATTAATTTCTCAGTTCAAACCTGTAAAACCATTTTTAAGTGAGATAATTGTTCTTTGCACTGTGAATGCCAGTTGCATTAACACAAAATTAGTAGACAAATACCCAAATGTGGAACTTTCAATAGTTTTTCTTTTTGAATATTGAGAGTGCACTCTATGGAGATGGGCAAGTATAGATTGAAATGTGGGATTTTTATGCCACCATCACAATTACACACTGGAATTAGAGCAGCCCAGATTGAGGGCCCCACCTGAAACTAGCCATAATACCCAGTTTAAACCTCAATAATTTTATTTGACCCAATTAAATAAACTGCAGAGAAGCTGGACATCCCTTTACGAAGCAATGTTTTGATATCAAGATCTGCACTGCTCAGGGGTTTTTGAGTAGAAATTAAATTAAGCTTAGTCATTTTACTTATAGATATTCTTCTTCTATCTAGCTTAGTCACTTAAAATTTTTAGATGCTTGCAGGTACATGGACTGAAGATTTTGAAATAAGGTTTTGGAGCATAGAATAAGGGTGTGACTCATCAAGTTATGTGGGTAGGGTTACACTGTATTTCTTGAACCCAAGATTTCTAGTGACTGAGTCATTTTCCTTTGTAGCATGGACAAAATAGATGACTTTGACTTTGATGAGACAATATTTTGTTAAATAGCTCATGTGTGTTGTCCATGATTCTGTATTTCACAAGCATGTGTATGTAACTGGCAACAAAGCCGTCATAACATGTTGAATGCGCTATGAATTTCAATTGTTACATATGCTTTCAAATTATTTATTCATTCTTTTTACACAATTTTAGAGTCATTTTTTTTGCATTTTTAGATTATTCTAATGCTCTATTTTCCCATTTCTTTGGTTGTTTTTGCTGATATTTATGTCTGCATCTGTGCCACCATTCAAATCTGAAATGTACTTGAAACATGCTAAAATTTGCTGAATATATTTTAAGTTTTAGGTGCTCCAATGTTTTTAGGTGATAAGGGAGCACCATGTTCCTTGTTTGTTTTCTATATGTGTATGATGCAGGAGCATCTTGGGTCCTTGGTAATCTTGCATCGTCCAAAAAAAATCAGTGTTCTGGTGAACCTTTGTTACCAGTTTTTGTATTTGTTGTTGTTCTTGGTCACCGACTGGGTGATTGCTTGCTCAGTGAAGTTCTGTAGATCTTCATAAGGTGCGGTCATGATATGTTGTTCATGAGGTCATAAGGAAGTTTTTCCTATGATAGAAACTCATTTAGAGTTTTTGTGCCTGAGTAATGTTGAATTCTATGACTAGATGTATGCTAGAGTTTCTGGTTCTAGGCAGTTTTCTGAGATTTGGTGAGTGGTTGATCTGTAGAGATGTTGGACAGGAGTGGTCAAAAGGGTTTGTTCCTTATTATTTATAGATGCTATGCCTATGATAGCGCTTCTTTTCATGGAGTATTTTGTGAGATACTGTTGTTTCTCTACTGGGATGTTGGTGTTCTTCATGACACTGGTTCTTGGAGTTAACCAATTGATTGATTGTGGTTGTGGCCGTCATTCTGATCGTTGGAGTTGATTGGCATGATTTCCTATGTGGATCTATGTGTGACCGACTTGATTTTTTAGATAGGTCCTCAAGAAATAAATTAAATGTTGTATTTAATTTGGGTAAAGGTCGACTGGGTCTAACACATTTCTTGGGATATGTAAAGTTGGTTGAGGGCGACCTATTTGTGTTTGTGTATAAATTTAGGGCTTGCGATCATTTGGGTGAATGAAATAGGAAGGAAGAAGTCTAGTGAAGGGTTGAATAGTAGAGAAGCTGCTAGAGGATTACTCTGAGACTTAGGAAGATCTGTATAGGTTTGAGTTCAGTTTTTATTATTTAGGTTTTCTTTGTACTTGGCCTAAACTGAGAAGGCCTTACAACTCGACATGTATGAAGAATTCCTGATTAATAAAACTTGTTGTTTTGATGTAAATCATGTTTTTTTTGTCTGTATCTTGTTGATTTCTGTTGTGTTGATAACTGTTGCAAGGATTTGAAATCTCCTTTGGGGATTCTCTGTCCTTGGCTGCATTAGATAGTATCAAAGCTGGTTTGATCTTGTTGTGGTGGCTACCTATCTGAATTCTAGACTTGTGGTGTTCCTGTGGCATTTTTGTAAGGTGGAAGAAGTTGGATCTGACTTGCATCAACGAAGGAGTTGCACAAGGTGTCTAGTAGGAGGATTCGTTGCTACTTGTTGAGTTGTTCTTGAGAACTAGGGTTTTGCAAAGGTTAGGGTATCATCTTTGGTGAATTAGATCACCGATTGGAAGTAGTTACACCCTAGATCTGGAAGGATTCCGTCGAGAATGAATCTTAGGTTGATGGAGAAGATGAAGGTAAATCTCTGAGCTGAGATTAGGCATGAGATGATCGGTTTTAGGAATGAGGTCACGGAAGGGATCAAGACTATTGTTGTTGGATTGCACAGAAATCCTGGATCTGATGATGGTTTTGAGAAGGATGTAGAGGGATTTGGAGCTGTTGATGTTGCGAGATTTGTTGGGAGTGATGGATCTGACTAGGTGATGAGACCTATAGAAAGGCTTGATGCTGGTTATAAGCTAGAAGTACCTAATTACTCAGGTACTTTGAATCCTGGAGACCTGATTGATTGGATAGGTGAGTTAGAAGATCATTTTGAGTTAGAAGATATTCAAGATCCTTTGAGAGTAAGGTTGGCATAGACAAAGTTGAAAGGTCATGCAACTTTGTGGTGGAAATAATTGCAAAGGGATAGCGAGGATGGAGGTGAAATTAAGATCACTCGGTGGAGGATGATGGTTGCAAATTTGAAGACCAAGTTCATACATGAGGACTATGAATTTGAGTTATTCAAAAGGTTGCAAAACTTGAACCAAAAGGACCAGTGTGTGAAGTATTACACTGAAGAGTTTTACAAGGCAACCATTAGATCTTGTCACAAGGATCTTTCTAAGGAAAAGGTGGCTAGGTATGTGAATGGTTTGATGTTCAATATTCAGGATGAGATGCATATGTTGAGGATTGGATCTGTTGAGGAAGCTTATCGATATGCCCTAAAGGAAAAAGATAAGGTGAATAGCAAACAACAAAATAACTCTAGAGGAAGAGAAAAACAAGTTGTTGGTGTTGATAAGGGCAAGCAAGTGGCTGAAGTAGAAGCTAAATTGATTGCACCTAAGGGAGGTAATGGTGGTAAAGAGTTTAGGGGTACTTTCTTTAAATGTGGTTTGAATGGACACATGGCTTTTCAGTGTAAGGAAGACAAGATATTTTCTTATGTGAGTGAAGAAGGTGAACCATCTTCTGGTGCTTTTGATAATGCTCCTAAAGAAGGGGAAACTCTTATGCTCAGAAGGTTGATGGTGAGTAAGGATGCATAACCTTATCATCGAAAGAGTTTTTTGAGGACCAGATGCAAGGTTGGTGGTAAGTGTTGTGATGTGATTGTTGATGGTGGAAGTACTGATAACTTAGTTTCTGAAGAGATGGTGCAGAAGCTTGGTCTGAAAAGACTTAGACATCCAAGACCTTATAGGATTGGTTGGTTGCATGATGATCATGTGGTGTAAGTAAGGGAATAGTGCATGGTGAATTTTTGCATTGGGTCTTATAGGGATGCAATATTATGTGACATAGTGTTTCATGAGTGCATGTCATGTTTTACATGGAAGACCTTGGCAGTATGACATAGAGGCTATTCATGAGTAGACAATGAGTCTTTACCATTATCAAGGATGTAAGAGGTGTAGATTGATTCCTTTGGTAGATAAATAGAAGAAGGCAAAGCATCTGAGTCTTTGCAGAAGATATGAGTTGAGAGAAGACCTAAAGGATGAACTTAAGGGTGGACCTGATGGTGAGTTGGATCTGAATAATTTTTTGACCCTGGTTGATGACAGGAGGAAGGCAATGCATGTTGCAGATGAGGAAGGTTTGTGAATGAAGAATGAGTATGGGATTACTATCCCTTTTTATTCTAGATTTTCATGACCTGTTCTCATGAAAATATTTACCGTACCACAGGTGTCTGATGCAGGAGCATCTTGGGTCCTTGGTAATCTTGCATCGTCCTAAAAATAATCAATCTTTTGGTGAACCTTTGTTACCAATTTTTGTTTTTGTTGCTATTCTTGGTCACCGGTTGGGTGATTGATGGCTCGGTGAAGTTCTGCAGATCTTGAGAAGGTGCGGTCATGATATGTTAGTCATGAGGTCATAAGGAAGCTTTTCCTATGATAGAAACTCATTTGGATTTATTGTGATTGAGTTATGTTGAATTTTGTGACTGGATGTATGAAGGAGTTTCTAGTTCTAGGCAGTTTTATGAGATTTGGTGAGCGGTTGATCTGTAGAGATGTTGGACAGGAGTGGTCAAAAGGGTTTGTTCCTTATTGTTCATAGATATTATGTCTATGATATCGCTTCTTTTGGTAGAATATTTCTTGAGATATTGTTGGTTCTCTATCAGGTTGTTCTTCTTCTTCATGACACAGGTTCTTGGAGTTAACTGGTTGATTGATTATGGTTGCGGTCGTTGTTCTAATCATTGGAGCTAATTGGCATGATTTCCTATTTGGATCTATGTGTGGCTGACTTGATTTATTGGATAGGTCCTCGAGAAATGAATTAAATTTTGTATTAAGGCTGATTAGGTCTAACCCATTTCTTGGGATATGGAAAGTTGGTTGAGGCCAATCTATTTGTGTTTGTGTATAAATTTAGGGCTTGTGATTATCTAGGTGAAGGAAATATGAAGGAAGAAGTCTGGTGAAGGGTTGAATAGCAGAGAAGCTGCTAAAGGATTTCTTTGAGACTTAGGAAGATCTGTATAGGTATGAGTTGGGTTTTTATTATTTAGGTTTTCTTTGTACTTGGCCTAAACCGGGAAGACCTTACAACCCGACATGTATGAAGAAATTTTGATTAATAAAACTTGTTGTTTGGATGCAAATCATGTTTTTGTTTTTGTTATTGTTGTTGTTGTTTGTATCTTGTTGATTTCTTCTATGTTGATAATTGCTGCAAGGATTTGACATCTCCTTTGGGGATTCTTTGTCCTTGACTGCATTAGTGTATCAATTTATTATACAATTATGCACGAGTTATGTGAAGTTGTGAGTGGACTATGTAAAAACATTTGATTTCCATGCTTAGTTGCCGATGATTTTTTTCCTTTTATTTTTTGAATGCCTATAATATTTTCTCCTAGATTTCCTATATGTTATCTTTCAATAAATGTTTTCATATTTATTATCAATGTAATGGTTCCTGAGGACCCGTCCTTTGGATTTTAGGGACATCCTTAATGTCCTGGGAACTTTAGGACTTGAGATGTAGATTCCTAATTCTGTCATTCAATATGTACTTTCGAAGTAGGCATAGTATTTTTATGGTTCTACTTTTTTTTTAAACAAAATGTATTAATGCCTATGTTTGATGTTATTATCTATATAAGTCTCAAGAGCAACAAATGCATGAAGAACACACCTATCTTGCCCAACCAAAGCACAAAATTTGGTATCCACCTACCTCACAGGGAACTTGAACTGTTGAAAGTATCAACCCTATAAAGGATTATTGGTATAGATACGAGTGACAACACTAGGGTTCCACTCATGTACATGGTTTTGTATGGATTCCAAATGCGCCAAACATGGAATGGACAATTGGAACAAACAATATGAATTAGATCAGGCTAATAAATTCACATTTCCATTATCAACAATTAAACTTTCATATTGGGTTGAGTTTTTATTTGTTGATCTTATGTGCTACCTCTTACAATATTTGGAGCACTCAAAACTACAACATTTGAGGGATTTTCTAAGTTTTATGAAGAGCTAGATCAGAAAACTTTCAATTAAATTTGCAAGCTTATCCTTCGTCAAGTTTATACCACATTTTTGGTAGCGTAGTAATAAATACATAGATTTTGATTTCAAAAGTTTGGTAACTCTTTTTAAAGATTTATGTGGTAGATTATTGTCTTTCCTTCACAACAATGAATGTTATTTTCTGTTTAGTTTATCATAGGAATGAATGTTTTTTATTATGGTAACTTCAGGTTTTGAAGGGACCTCGAAACCCTTTAACAAATCAGAAAGATGAAAGCATATAAAGAACTTACAGACAACAGACTGTCAAAACATCTGACATAAGCCCGAAGGGATAAAACCCAAGAACCAAAGAGAAACACGGGAATAAAAACAAAATCTCCCAAAAAACTATCAGCAAAATGGGGTCAAAAAACCTCCCAGCACAGAGATCAATCCAACAACTTGACAAATTCTTCCGCCTCCACCATCTGATTCTAGATGTTCTGAATTGAGTCCTTCAGTTTGGTGACATCTTTGGCATTAGGCACAGATTTATTTTTGTTATAGGAATGAATGTTATTTTGTGTTGGAAATATTATAATAAATATATAGGGTTTGATTTTGACTGTTTCTTAACTCATTTTTCAAATTTATATAGAAGATTATTCTCAAATTTTATACTGTATTTCCTTCACATGATTGAATATTATTTTGTATTTCATTTATCATTTTTTTATATCAATATTATGCAATAATCTAGTCAGAAATTTGACATAGATCTAAACAAATAGAATTTGCAAGAAAACCTCATGACCTAAGGATAGTTATATATCATTTCCACAATTTCTTCTACATACCATTAATGATCTCCTTTTTTAATTTTACAAAACATATCACTTTCTTGAAAGTCAAAACTCCTATCGGCTCATCATTGCACGTACAAAAGCATGCAACTGCTAATTGTTAATGGTTTTACATTATCGACAAGTCATTTTCTATTATCATCGTAACATCACTAAGTACCATTGTTTTATTCTCCAAAACATTTAATACACATTTTTATTATATTCATAATATATTTTTATCTAGGTTAGATTCTAAGTGCTTATAATATGTATTTGTTTACTAATATTTATGTAAAAGGATTTTATTCTTCCTTTTCTTTTGATGAACCATGAAACACCTTACAAACAATAACCTTTTTTGTACGTATTGAAATAAGGGACCTTGAGCTCATCAGAGATGTTTAAATTTAGCTTCTTAATCATCCAAAAGAAACATTAAAGTATACTTAGATTAGTATCCACATGTTCATAGCCTATGTTAAAATAAAAGATTCATAGTTGAGATTAGCAAGATTTCTTCTTCCATATAATTATATTTAATAGTGAGTTTTCTAAGAAAATGCTAGTGACTCAACTTTAACATTCATTTGTGTACCCAATACCATCATTTCCATGTAATTAAAACCTCATGATATCCATCCTATTGTGACATTGATTAAATAACACATAATGAGACTATATTTTTTAACATGCGACATGGAAACATAGTGACCATTTATCTAATAATTCCACAACACCACCCCATTATGATACTAGGAAGTAGCTTTCTTGAAATTTTAAATCATCTATATCAACAAGAGATTACATTATTAAAATTTCAATGAAGAAATGAGTATTGGGTTTAATTACTATACTCATGATTGAAACATTCAAAATCTAATTTTCTTTCTTTAGTTGTGGGTCGTAGGATATTTATTGGATTGGAGTAAATTTCTTTTTATGCCCATTATTACTGTTATCTTGGTTTGATTTCCAAAATTAGTTCTTATATCACACATCATAATTTTGTAAGCTTATTGATGATATCTCAAATGTTACACAAGTGAAAGATGTTATAATCATCTAATCATTCTAACATTCATAAATAATTTACAAGATATCATCAATTGAGCACTTGGAGATAAGGATTTTATCGTATGTATTCAAAATATGGATTCCATAAATTGGTGCTTACATATCTTGTAATCATACAATCATGTTCTAAGGATTTTAATCTATTGATCCAAATTATAAATTAATCTTTTTCTTCAAAAGGAACACCAAAATTTTACCACAAATATCAACTGTCATGACTAGTTCATACGAAGAATACACTTTCCTAAGTAATATCATATGTAAAGCTAAAATATATAACAAATATTCTCTTTTATAGCACAAAGAATTTCTCCCAACAATTAGATGATTTTTATAGAATCTATGACGTAAATTATACTGAAAAGTATGATCAATCATTATGTAAAATAAGACCAATCATAAGATCACTACCTATCTCACACCGAAGCCGATATTAGATAGATGGAACAAAGTGTGAGTGATCACCAATTTGACATGCATTCACACATTTAAATATCCTATAAACATGCAAAATAGGATTTATAAATATCCTATAAATAAGGCTAAATATTGAGCTATACTGGACCTCCATGAAAAGGTCAAACCATACCATGGCCTCCTAGCGATAATTTAGATTGCTATAGGGTGATGTCAAATACTATTTAGAAATGGTACACCAAACCTACAATAGGCACAAAGTTTAATTGCATAAACTATAAAATTATATGATGAACATAAAGTACTTAAGCCTTCATTTTAGGTGCTAAAAAACAATGAGATTCATCACCCTACATGGGTCTAGAATATCATTCAGATTTGAAACACCAATTCTTCTAAGAAAAGATAATGAAATAAAATTAAATTCAACAATTAGATTATGCAACAATTAGATTTCTCAAGTATAAGACCACAAATTCAACCAATTAGGAGTGTAATTCCAAAGAGCATACCAGAGAATACAAATCCTTGAGTAAGAGTGATCCCACACCACAACTAATAGAGAAGTTAAAAAATATTCAATTAAAAGTTTTAGGATTATTTGTATCATTCACCTTTTAAATCATAACTATTGTGAATTGTATTTAATTATGTGGATGATAAATAATGTATGATCTTCAAACATCATAGAGTGGAAAAATAAGGCATTGATCTGAGGGTGGGGACAAAATTTATTCTCCAAAATATATAGAATATTATGTAAGAAATATCAAACAAGGAGGTTGTGTTGAAAAGGTCAAATTTGAGATATATAGAGAATCTTACCAATTCAATGGTTATGAAAAGTTCATTGAATACCCCATGGAGTGCTTAGATTTGGGAAAGTGATTGCCTTATCCATTATAATAGAATCTATTACATGTAAGGGAGGTGTAAGATGTGTTGGAGGACTTACTAGTCCAAATTGCTTGACCATGATTATAGATGTGTTGTTTTTTTGCTATGGCTCCTACTTTTGATACATGTTTTTTGGATACCTTTTGGTGGCTTCCAATTTTTAATTTTTTTATATGTTATATGCATGGGACTCATGTAACCCAATTCACAACATTTAATTCACCATAAACATTTAGAAAAGAAAAAGGAACAAATAGAAGAAAACTCAAGAAAACCTATTACAATTGAAAATAAGAAAACCTATATCTCCTCTAGAATCCCCTCAAAAAATATACCTTAATACAAACTTACTATTTTCTAATTATCAACTTTCTAAATTAATTATATGCAACTTGAGAACACCTCAGGAAATTACTAAAATCTCAAAACATCCCAATCTACTTACATACAACTTGAGAACATCTCAAGAAACTACTGGAATCTCAAAACTTTCTAATTTACTTACATGAAAGTTCAGAACATATAAAGACATTACTAAAATCTCAAGAAAAACTAAAATCTTGAAAAGTCTTAAAAATTTCCTACATCATCCTCTTTCTGGTTGAAAAAAATGCATCTCCTGCAAGTTTCTGTCTTCAAACTCATGCCACTTTTATGGATCTAGCTTCTACAATTCTCATTATATAATCCATGTTTTATTAGTTGGCGCTAATCCTTGTATTTGTGCCAGATATATTTTGTATTGACTTTGCAAAGTGTAAACAACCTTTGTTTTTCAAAATTTGTGCAATCATTATCTTCTTTTTTTTTTGCTTGAAACCCACTGTTTCCAATCTACTTTTTTGTTACACTTCACAACTTTTACCACTAACTTTTCTTCCATCTCTTCTCCTATTTGCATTTTATCTTTAAGAAAATTAGAAAACAATAATATTTACCTATTTCTCCCATGTTGCTGCAAAATCCTCATCCTCATTCTCATTTGTACTTTTATTTCCTAAAACTTTAACATCCTCCAAAAGGTAGTCAACTTATTTTGTTGGTACTTGTATTTCTTCACTTTATTCTTTCTGCATCACTAGTGCATAACAAAAAAAATATTGCTTTCGTCTCTTTGATAGGTTCCCTTGTAGACAAAATATTTTCAACTTTTCATTTAGCATTGAGGCAATAAAATCACTTTAGAACCATCCTTCCAAAAAGTGTATGTATATTCTCTCCATCATGCATTACCTTCCTATCATATTGTGATGGCCTTCCCAACAAAACACAACATGCATCCATTGGAATGACATAACACCATACTTAATCCTTATAAATATTTCTGATGGAGAACTTGATTAAGCATCTCTTTTCAATAGTGACTTCATTTCCCTTTGTAAACCATGTAATACAATAAGGGTGGGGATTTTTTTCACAAGGAGATTTTAATTTATCTACCATTTCTCTAGAAACAATATTTTTCAGAATTGTCACCAACAATAATAACTTGACATACATTTCCTCCTAAGGTGAATCTCATTCAAAAGATACTTTTTTAAGCCAAGAATCATCACTGCCCTTGTGCACTTTCTCTTATTTCGGAATTACCATTCTCCTTCTCATCATCAGGCTCTCTCCCACATCTGTTGAAACCTCAAAATCTATCCTTTTTGCCTCATCCACAACTTGAACCATGTTCAATCTGAGTTGTTTGTAGTGCATCCCATGGTTGTATTATGTTCCATGATATTTTGATCTGAGATATACTCTGGTTATATTACTGTGATTATCAACATGATGAGATTCTTTCCATGACAGTACTTGATTTTGGTTGCAAGTATCTTAGTTGTGATAGATGGTTAGAATATGTTGTTGTTTACAATTTTGATCATATCTGCATGATGATGCTATTGATGTGACATGATGCTTTATGATGATATATAGTGTATTTTACTTTTGAGAAACAATGAATTATTATATTAGGATTATATTTGAGTTCCTTGTGTTATTGTGCCTTATATTATATTGAATATATCAGTTATTTATTTCCATTGATATAAGCTCATGTTGTCATGGTTGATTATTTAATGCTCATGTTTAAATGTGTTATATGTAAATTCAATGGTTAATTTAAATGACTTAATGTCCACTTCTATGCTCATGCAATTGTTATGTATTATTCCTGATGTGTTTGCACAAAGTGAGACGAAGTCGTAGATACCCCCTTCGTGAGGTCCACACAATGTCTCATTCTCCTTCGTTGTTTGATCATTATATGCTTGTGCATCGACTATTATATTGTGAGTAGCTACACTTGATGTTTGTTTGTTTGTTTGAGTGGATAGGTACCAGACATTGTCTCCACTTAATTTTTTGGTTTGAGCATGTTTATATCCCTAGTAGTGGCACAAGAGATAGTATTACCAAATTTTCATATTTGAGCCAATATCGTTCCTATATGGATGATGTACCTGTGATTATATTATTATTCATCTCGTACATTTTGGTAAATCCAAATTTCATAATGCATTTTGTGAAGAGACCAGTTGCATGTTTGTGCATTATAGTTCCTACACTTGTTGCGAAATAGATTTAATTAAATGTTGATTTAATTGCTTAGCATTATTTTATTGTTGTCAGCTAATTTTTCAAAGTCAAATTCCATGTGATTGGAAATGATTTAATTTAACTGCTAAATTCCTAGTTGGTTTAGCAATTTAATTGATTTTAAGTCTTTTAATTTTTAAATTCATAATTGAAAAAGTGACCTTTATTTTTAGGAAAGGGTTCTATTCCTCAAATTTTCACTTCTCTTTTGGTGGGAATTAGTGATTTTGCTCCAAATTGTTTTGGAGAAAGTCCTTGATTTTCTTGTTGTGATCGATTGGAGGGCCTGAGCCATGTGGGTTGTGGCTCATTGGATTCGTGTCGCAAATCCTCAACTTCTTGTGAAGCCATTCTTCATTCTGCGAAGAATAGATTTTTCTTTGCCATTTCTGATTTTTTCCCGATTGTGTGAGGTAGGGCATCTCGCCATTTGCATTTTATTTCATTATTTTATTTTATATGAGTTCTCTTAGTGTAGTGGGATGAGAATTAGTATTCCCCCACAAGTTCATTTAATTATTTCACTCAGTTGGGTTTGTATATTTATTTTCATGTTTTAGATTTTATAAATCATGGTTTTGGTAATGTTATCCTACCCAATTTTTTGTATGTGTTTGGAAATGAGTTTTTATTGCATTTATGTATTTTTGGGTTCCTTTGTATCTATGAAGTTTGAATTTTGGAGATTTTTTGGGTCATTTCATTTTGCGTGTCACCGAGATTTATCATTTGGCTTGTTCGACATAATCTAAACATTGGAATGTGTTGTCCTCCAGGTTCAACCATCTTATGGTTTTACTGACTTTTGGTTTTGTGGTTGAATTTGGACTCCTGGAAAAGTGCTTAGTTGAGTGTGTTGTGAGCACTTGTTCTTATATTTTTCCTTTCTTGTGACTTTTCTCGGTGCTTGATTTTGATTGCATTCGGGTTTGTGATGGTTGTGTTTGAGACCGCATCACAAGCACATTGTGTTGGAATTAATAGGAAGTAGTACTAAGAGGGGAGGGGTGAATCAGTACCTCTACAACTTTTAACACCTTTCTTAATTCATCATTAGTAATCATATATTACTGTATTACCAACCATTACTGTTGTTATTTCTTATGTATGTATTGTTCATTCATAATCTTTAATGGTTTGCAGCAATCATAGAAACATTTATGGAAATGATAAACACATAACACAAGATATGGTATTGCAGAAAACTCCTGTTAGGAAGTAAAAACTGCGGTGGGGATGGTACCCATAAAACTTCACTATCTATAGAATGGAAGGGAGCCGGTTAAGGCTTACAATTTGATCACTTCTGATGATCTACCCTGTTAGGAGTATTAAGGTGGAGACCTATTAAGATGTACTCTGTTAAGAGCTTTAGCAACACTGATTTAAGTGTGCACTCAGTTATGAGATTTTACAATAGGATGGTTAAGCCCACCTTTCTTGAAAGGATTTCATTAGTGTACTACACTTGTTAGAATGAGTACAAAAGTTTGACCTGACTGTATACAATATATAATTGCTGATTACAGATCCATTAAAGCTCTCATAATTATAATATCACCTTAAGTGATTGATGAATACCTTTTCTCTACTCGTTGGTAGCCTATGTTATGTTCTTTAAACTGACTTGATTCTTTTTCTGTCCTTCTGCATGAATTCTATGGCTGGTCTCTAGTTGCTCTCCGTGGCTACTATATTCATTGAACAACAACTATTCTCTATGGATTGAGAACCTATTTATACAAGTATTTGACCTATCTTGGAATCACGCATTACAATGTTAACTCTTAAATCCAAGGTTTACAACTTGACCTTGACCTTTAGTTTGCATGTTTTAAATTAGTAAAACTAATTAAAATAATAATAAATACAGTGCTTCCTCCTCACATAATGGATTTAAAAGTAAATCAAGAAGCTATAAATACAACTTCAGTGATTTATCTGACGTGGAAAGTCAAATCCACTTTTTGCAGGATGTAATTGACTGTCGGTTCTTGGTCGTCGGGTTGAACTTGAAGTTTGTCATCGTTCCTTTGTTTGAACTGTTCGTCGGGTTGCCCTTGTCTGTCAGGTTTCTCTCTGTGTTAATCCGTCGGGTTGCACTGTTTTTGCTCGTTGGGTTTCCTTTAACCTTTTTGTCATCAAATAACACTTAATAGTGTTTATCAGGTAACCTTAGCATCAGGTGGTGTTGTGCCCTATCTATCAGTGTGGAGTAAACCGATGGTGCAAATCATGTTTTTCCTTAAGTATACTAATGGAAAAATATAATGCCTTCAATCTCCCCCTTTGACATTAGTATCAAAAAATGATATTTGCACAATACTAAAGTGTTTAGTATGAACACCATGTATGTATCCTTGTCATCATATGACTCCCCCTAACTGTATGCATTGGTATAGTATAAGTATATGTACATGTATACTATACATTCTATGTTCTTTGCTTTGTTTGTACATATTATTTTCTCCTTGTATTTTCCTTTTTCTTTTACTATACATATTGTTTCCTCCTTTTAATTGAGGTGAGTGTACATATCAATTTCCCCCTTTCTTTGATACTTATGACAAAAACATACAACTTATAATATGTCAAAATTATGACAAGAATGTGTAACTTACAATGTGTCAAATATATTTGAGTGGGTTGCCTTGACATCTTCAATTATTTTCTCCCATTTTTCTTTCAGTTGTTCTAGAGGCATGTGTTGGAGCTCTAGCCTTGCGTGCATATCATAAATGTTGTCTAGGAAAGACATTTCCGGGCTGGCAATTAGTATATTTGTTTGTGTCACATGTTGTTGCAGGAGTGTAAGTGTCGGTAAGAGCTTAGCTTGGAGCTCATTTACCTCATCTTTGTACTTCATCTCTACAAACTGTATGTCTTGTCTTTATTTCCTAGCCTGTATGATTTGCTCATCATGCAATTTAAGTGCTTCTTCAGTGCTGGTGATACTTTGTGCACTGGACTTAAGATCAACATCAATTTTTGCTATCTTGTCGGTATACTCCTGAGTGAGTTGATCTAAAGTGCACAATTTTGTATTAAGGTAATAGCTTTTGATATGATTGGATCAATTGTACTTACCAATTCAGATAGCTTAACCTTTTTCAATGCCACTTCCTGGATTATTTTATCAGCTAGCTTGAACTCATACTTTTGTTCAAGTCTCTCTTCCATAACCTTCTCAGCATCAATATTCTGAGATGTTATTGCATCTGTGAGTATTACCAATTGATCAAGCATTGGAGATTTTTTTATCAATATCTATATAAGGTACAATCTGTTGAAGTATTCCTCTTGCTACTTCTAGTACCTTGGCATCTTTTGCTGCTCTCTTCATTTTGTCTTGAATAGCGTTTCTCTCACAGAGCTTGGCATACTTTGTCAATGCAGTTGGATCCACTATCCTTGGATCACAAATTGGAATCTCAATGACTTCATCCAGAGTTACTGGATTCTTATTCTTTCCTTTCTTCTTATTTGAGATTTGTGGGGATGCAGATGTATGAACTACCATAGCTAGTTCATTTGTTCTCTTTGAAGTGGTTGGTGAAGGCCTTGTGGAAGATACTTCTTTTGTTTTTTGCTAGGGTGGCACCTATTGGTTTAGTGAAGACATCTCTCCTTCAACCTTGGGTGTCTCTGCAGATTTTTATTTTGATTGTTTCTCCTTCTCATCTTTCTTTGCTTATTCACCTTTCTCTGTTTGTGTGTCTCCTTTTTCCTTTTGAGTTTCCTCCTTATTTTGATCAGTAGATGTATCTTTCTGATCATCGGTTGTATCCTTCTCTACAGTTGTATCTTTTTCTTTAGCATCTCCCTTGTCCTCGAGTGTGCTTATGTCCTTCACTGCAGATCCACCATTACCCTCTAGAATATTTATTTCCTTCATTAGTACAGGCATATTTCTTTGAGTGGTTGCTTCGGATGTATTCAGAGTGGTGTCTTGCTCGTCGGTTTGATCTTTTGGAGCATTAACATCCTCATCTTTTTGCACTTGGTCTGCAAGGTCTGGTTCTTTGGAGTCCATGATTGAAGTGTCATGTACTTGTTCATTAGCAACATTAATTATTGTACCATCTGATGTCTATAATTCTTTCTACTTTTGTTGATCCTTAAGTGTGATAAATATGACATCATCTTTCTTCTGCGAATGTTTGTCAGAGCCATAGTTAGTGATATCTTGGATGATATCATCCATTACTGTGTCTACGTTTATAGGCTCATTATCACTTTCAGTATTGTCTCGAGCAATGTGTTGAGGACTTGCATTGTCTATCTCCTCCTCTCTATGAGGTGTGTTGGTGATAAGTAATTCATTCTCACCACTTGTTGACTTTGCCGGTAGATCCAAAAGTTGTCTCCATTTTGTTTCAGTCATTTTGTCCATCTCTATGAATTTGTTCTCTAATACTTTGTATGCCCTTATTTTGGCTACAAATTTACTTGAATTCTTCTTGAGTATTTCTTTGATCTCTTCAACTTTTGATTTCGGAGGCATTAGTGTCACTAGTACCCTCTCCCTTGCTTCTCTTTCAGTTTGTAGAGCATATGACCATTGTTGGTATATTCTTTTACCTAGCTCTTTAGGTATTTGACTAACAAATTCTGCAGGTGCATATTTTTTCTTGATCATTGACTTTATAACTACCTCTTGAATCTTATTCTGGTCCTCTAGGTTTAGTGTATCCCATTGTCTAATTTTCTTATCTATCATTGTACCATGTGTAGCAATGGATTTGGCAGCTTCATCAATTGTTTGATTCATGTAGTTCCTCTTTTCCACATTAGGCTCATCATCTTGAGTGTCTTATATGTCAGCATTTGTCCTAACCAACCTTTTCCTCTTCTTTGGTGGTGTTTTTTTCACAGTTTGTTGCCTTGTTCTCTTAGCTAGCTGCTTCCTTATGTAGGTCCTTACTTGAACTTTCTTAAGGGGTTTTGTATCGGTTGCAACAGTTTGACTCCTTGTCCTCTAATTATTTACAGGAGGTAGAGGTGGAGGTGTATCAGATTCAGTCTCCTCAGAATCTAATTTCTTTTCTTCTTGTTTCTCACCGATGGTGCCATGTTCATCGGTAGTCTCTGGTTGTTCTTGTTCATCATCTGTTACCGATAGAATCTTCTTGAGATTCTTAACCATTTTATCCTTTTTGTTTATAGTTTTCTTGATTTCTAGGCCTTGTTTTATCTTTGATTTGGCCTCTTCATAAGTTCCAAACCTTGGTTGTTTTCTATTAATGGGCTCATTTATTAATGCCTCAATTGCACTTGTAGCTTGATCAATATTGATCTCATAATCCATTGGTGCTAACCAAGCTGTCCTTGGTACAACTGGTTTGATATGGGTGAAATCTATGTCCACCATAAAACATATTTCATCTTTGTGTTTTTCTACAAGTTGTTCAGGAATCCTAGTCCTTTCCATCATCTTTTCCTTGAACTCAAGGAAGTAGGCAGACATAACAGACTCAAAATTGTCTCCTAGTGACTTAATCAGTTCACTAATATGTTGCATTATCGGTTTGGTAGTGTCCCATTTTACTTTTCCTACTGAAGGAAATTATTCTTGAAAATAGAAAAAGATACACATGATAAGTGAGCCAAACTTACATGTGTTGGTCTTTGTAGACCTAATTGTGTTCATGTTCTCGTCAAGTTGTTTTAATAGGATCTCACACAGATCCATCTAAATTCCTTTTGTCACTATCTTGTAAGTTGTGCTTAATGTTTTTGTAGAAATGTCGTTCAATCTGCTAACTTGAAAAATTTTATACCCAACAACACATGCACCAAATTTTAGTTCTTCGTCAGTGATAGTGTTCAATTTGAGACCTTTGTTGTCTCCTTCTGCATTGGTGAGTTTTTCAACTTCTATTATAGATGGATGCTTGTGTGCCCTATGTTTTTTGGTTATTGGATAACCAATGACAGTGTGAAGAATATCCTTGGTTATTTTCTTCGGTTGGTCTAGCCATAGCTTCTTGTCATGCATTCTGCTCAAGACTAACCTTATCCATCCTGTTTTGAATTCCCTCAAGAAATGTAGGGCATTAGTTAACCCTTTGACTTCCAAGTGTTTGTTCTCTTCCTTCAGTTTCCCTTCTGCATCACAAAGCTTCTTAAAAGCTTCATTCATTTAAAGATCACCTATCTCTGTGATCTTGCAGTGAATATAAGACCTAACGTCTTCTATAAGCAAAACCCTAGGTGGGATTTTAGAAAATGTGTCGGTTTCATTGGGTTTTGATGCAATTTATGGGTAGATCTTATACTTGGGCTCTACACATGTACTATTCTTGATCAGCTTAACCACATTCCTCTTATCATTCTTGATTTTAGCAGTTCTTGAGGTGGTTGCCATCATTTTTCAAGTTTTAGGGTATTTTGGAAATTTAGGGCTTTCTTGAAAAATGATGACGGAGATCTTTGGGTGCCTTTGATACTTTCTTCAATTTGCAATGGTGGTGAAAGATCTATTTTCTATGTGCTTAGATTGATCTAAGGACACTCTTCTTTCTTCTCTTTAATCGCTCTGTCTTTCATTCTGCTTTCTCTTCAAATCGCGGGTGAAAAATGAAGTTGTCTCGTCAACTTTTTATAGACTTTTTTCCCTAAGTCTTTGTTATAAATGCTCAACAACTCGTTAGGATATGAAGACGGGTTTCATCAGGAAGACTTTAAAAAATATCATCAATAAAGTTGAGTAGACCGGGATAGTTGTTAACAATGTTTTTGATTATGGTAAAAGTAGGTTTTGAAGGGAACCCCGAAACCCTTTAACAAAGCAAAGAAAGGACAGGCATCAAAGCCCAAAGAGAAATAGACTATCCCAAAAGGGGAACAATCAACAGTGGGTCAAAACCCAGATTTGACAACAATTACATAGAAGACAAAAAACACAAGAACTGCTGGAAAGAAAACAAAAAGAAAGACCACCAGCACCAAAGTCAGAGTACAAATTTCAGAAAACTTTCAGAATCCACCAGCTAAGTCTTCATTGTCATCACGTTCTCTCTCAGCTTCTGGAGATCCGGATCCTCATTCTTCTGCATCTTGGATCTAGTGCGAGTTCCAGGTCCCGAACGCTGGGAAGAAACAGGGTGATCAACATTGTCTTTATTACTTTCCAGCCAATTGCTTAGAGAAATCAGATTCTCGAGTGTAGCCTTCATTCCAGTGTTTACCATCGTGAGCAAGTGTTTCAACATTTCTTCATTCCCATTAATTTTCTTCTGGATGGGAATCATTGCTAACTCAACAGCATTTC
>MU223908.1:61455-87495 GCA_018584345.1 Thuja plicata
GGTGAAAGACATCTGTCAATGCATGAGAGATCCTTCCAGGAATTGGCATTCCTATAGTCAGAGACTTTGTTTCCAATAGTGTTTTTAGCTTGGGTTATAAATTCCTTCCACTCTTGTCTTTCAATCATGGGATACTCATAGATCCAAGGATCTTCCCAAAATTCAATTGTAGATCCATCTCCCAAATTCCATCTTATGCCTTTTTTAAGAATATCAATGGAAGAACATAAACTATTCCAAATGTAAGAACCCTTCGCTCTATTTTCATTATATAAGAGGTCCTTTAAACTGTTTGAGTTGGTGAGGTACTTTTTTTTTATTATGCTGTTCCATTGCTTTGAGTCACCAAAAATTCTCCAAACCTGCTTTTCCATAAGAGCCTTGTTAGTTGTCTTAATAGGTCTAATCCCCAGGCCCCCTTTATTTTTGGGTTTGCAAACTTTTTCCCAGGCGATCAAACTGAGCCTTTTTTTCTTACCGATATCAGTATTTAATAGTGACAACTTTTAACTTTGTTTTCCTACCGAAGGGTGTCAGGTTATATTGGCAACTTAGTCACTTTGTGTGTTGACCGAGAATCTCCAGTAAGTGTAGAACAACTTATATTCTTTTTTCACCAATGATTTTTAGTATGCGAATACCGACGGGGTTGATTTCTTAGAATTGTAACAAGTAATATAATATGCATCTTTATTAATGTAGATTTTGAATATCTATCAATTTTATAATGGAACTGATGCAAAATATGACTTGGTATAGTGTAGTTCCATACTTACTTGTTCAACTTAAGTGGTTATAGTGATGTCACCAGATCCATTGGATGGGGTGTCACCATTTGCATTGCTTGGCCCAGCTTCATTATTGCTTGAAGCTTTTATCCACATTTTGTCTCTTGCCCTCTGGATATCTTCAATGGTGTTTCCATTGGGATATGTGCTTGTCTCTATCAATCGGTCCTTGCAATATTTCTTGAGGTGACCAACTTTATGACAGTGCAAGCATGTCATTCTGGGGTTTGAACAGCCTCTAGACCTTTTGGTTCATGCTCTCATGCAGTTTGTAGCAATGTGACCATATCTACCACATGCTATACAGTTTGTCCATGTATTGTAATCCCATGTATATTGATTACCTATTCTCTTTGGTTGATAAGGAATATTTTGACCTTTAGGCTTCCATGCTTGCTTTTTATTTTTCCAGCATTATTCAGATGTGTGCCCATTCATCTTGCATGTAGGACAATATTTGTCCATGTAGGTTTCCTTCTTTGGTTGTTCTATCTTACTCTTGCATTCATAAGCCTTATGTCCTTTCTTGTTACATTTATAACATAATCCTATGAACGTAGGTATAGATTTAGGAATACCTTTCATTTTACCTCCGCATACATTTGATGTGTGCCCTTGATTTCCACAGGGTTTGCATGTTAGCTTTCTTGGTCTTGGATTTTCATAGACATTCTTTGAGTTTTCTTGATTGGATGATTCTCCATTTTTGGTAAAGCCTATACCGTTGTTGTTGTTGACTCTTCGTTGTCCTTCAAGAAAGTCATTCATTATTTTATTTCTCTCTTCAACCTTTCTGATAATCTCGTTATGTTGTGTCTGAATTCTAACCTTGTGTTTTAGATTTTCATTTTCTTCTCTTAGTTCACCGATAATCTGTATTCTCTCAATGAGTTCCACATTTATTTTGTTTGCTTCTTGACTCATAAGAATAATCTGATTTGTGATATCATGGTGATGCTCAACAAATATTTGAATTTCCAATTCCTTTTCTTGTATTTTCTCTATAATCTTCCTTCTGTCATCAATAGCAAGTGGTCTTTCAGTTTCAACTTGTCTAGCATAACTCATCACATCAATCATTCTTACCATCTGGCTCTCTTGACCGATTTGCAGCATCTTTATTTTCTCTGTCAAATGTTGATTGATCTCCTTTAGGTTTGTGATGTTCTCTTCTGATGTATCTGATATATTACTTGTATTTGATCCTGAAGATTTATAGAAATCTAGAATCTCTTCTTCTTGATAATCTTTTTCATTGTTTCAGGTAGCCATACCTTTCCTCTCATCCAGTAGCTCTCTCATCTTGATTCTAGCTTCTTTATACTGTTCATAGAACATCTATATCTCAAGCTTTTTGTTCTCAATGTTCTTATCAAGTTTGTACTTCTCCATTGTATGATCTTTTCTCTTAAGCCTTTAAGCTTTCCAAGAAGAGACTTAGCTCTAATACCAATTGTTGGAATCAATGGGAAGTAGTACTGAGAGGGGAGGGGTGAATCAGTACCTCTAAAACTTTTAACACCTTTCTTAATTCATCATTAGTAATCATACATTACTGTATTACCAACCATTATTGTTGTTCTTTCTTATGTATGTATTGTTCATTCATAATCTTTAATGGTTTGCAGCAAACATAGAAACATTCATGAAAATGATAAACACGTAACACAATATA
Organism: Thuja plicata; assembly: GCA_018584345.1. Classification (NCBI taxonomy): domain Eukaryota; kingdom Viridiplantae; phylum Streptophyta; class Pinopsida; order Cupressales; family Cupressaceae; genus Thuja; species Thuja plicata. Next base: position 63,919 of record MU223908.1, read on the forward strand.
TGGTATCACAAAAAACTCCTGTTAGGAAGTAAAAATTGTGGTGGGGATGGTTAAGGCTTAAAATTTGATCACTTCTAATGATCTACCCTGTTAGGAGTATTAAGGTGGAGACCTATTAAGATCTACTCTATTAAGTGCTTTAGCAACGCTGATTTAAGTGTGCACTCAGTTATGAGATTTTAGAATAGGACGGTTAAGCCCACCTTTCTCGAAAGGATTTCATTAATGTACTACACTTGTTAGAATGAGTACAAAAGTTTGACCTGACTGTATAAAATCTATAATTGCTGATTGCAGATCCATTAAATCTCTCAAAATTATAATATCACCGTAAGTGATTGATGAATACCTTTTCTCTGCTCGTTGGTAGCCTCTGTTTTGTTCTTTAAACTGACTTGATTCTTTTTCTGTCCTTATGCGTGAATTCTCTTTTTGGTCTCTAGTTTCTCTCTGTGGCTACTATCTTCATTGAACAACAACTATTCTCAATGGATTGAGCACCTATTTATACAATTATTTGACCTACCTTAGAATCACGCATTACAATGTTAACTCTTAGATCCAAGGTTTACAACTTGACCTTGATCTTTAGTTTGCATGTTTTAAATCAGTAAAACTAATTAAAACAATAATAAATACATTGCTTCCTCCGCACATAATGGATTTAAAAGTAAATCAAGATGCTATAAATACAACTTCAGTGATTTATCTAACGTGGAAAGTCAGATCCACTTTTTGCGGGATGTAACTGACTGTCGGATCTTGGTCATTGGGTTGAACTTGAAGTATGTCGGCGTTCCTTTGTTTGAACTGTTCATCAGGTTCCCTTTGTCTTTCGGGTTCCTCTCTGTGTTGTTCCATTGGGTTTCACTGTTGTTGCTCGTCGAGTTTCCTTTAACCTTTTTATCATCGGATAACACTTAACAGTGTTTATCGGGTAACCTTAGCGTCGGGTGGTGTTGTGCCCTATCTGTCGGTGTGGATTAAACCGATGGTGCAGATCATGTTTTTCCTTAAGTATACTAATGGAAAAATATAATGCCTTCACATTGAGTGTTATGTTAAGATCCCATGGGGACCCGTGCTCTTGTTTGAGGCCAATTGAGCATAGTGAAAATTTATCTCCCCCTTTGATTGAGATTTTGGAGTCTTTTGTGCATCATTTTACTTTGACCAGTAGGTGTGGAGTAGTGGGATGGAGTGGTTCTCCAAGTTGGGTTATCATTTTCATGAACAAATGTACTGCAGGTTCACCTTCATATATTTTCAAATTAAAGAATGTATCCAAAAGGGGACATGTAAGATTCTTCTTCCATAATGTAATTTTGATTCTCTTCCTGTTCATAGCACATATTTTCTTCTTCCTTGCTTGCATCATGAAACATATCAAGAAACAATCGCTCAAATTCTCTCCATGATGAGATACTTTGTTTAGGTGTCATACTAAAAATAAAACCTGCATGATATGCCAATGATCTTACAAATAGTTTCATAATCACATCTTCTGCATAGATATGATAATCTTCAATAAATTTACAAAATGCTTGCAAATGCTCAATTGGTGATTCTGATCCGCTACACAAAATTTTGGAACATATTTTTTTAGCTTAAGAGGAAAATCTTTCTGACCACTAGGGATGTTACAGAAATTCAATGGTATATATACTTCCATAATAAATTTTGGTCTTGGATCACAAAAGTTTGATACTTTATGTGAATATGTATTATGGTACATACTGAATATTTGAATTTGTAGTGACTTATTTCTTTATTCATCAGGTTCTTTTCAATAGATTCGCCACCTCTTTCAATGAGGAAAACATTACTTATCTCCTTTTGGTTCTTCTCCCTCAGTAGAGTCACTGGCTGAAGTATTTTATTGAATAGAGTTGCCACCTCTCGTAGAGGAAAATATTGTTTGTTGCTTATGAGTTCTTATCTCCAGTAGAATCTTAAGTAAATCACTAGAGATTATAGGTAATCTTCAAATTTTTCTTTCATAGATAACTCCCCAATAGAGTCTCCAATCTATTGGTTCCCAAATTAACAAATTGGAAATCCTATGAGCTTTCCTACTCAATGATGGGATTATCCAGATGTCTTGGCCAACGAACAGGAGTGATCAATTTTGATCCTCCTCCCCTACACTTCACGCTCTGCATAACCAAGACGGGTGGGCCTATACCTCAAACAAACTTCTTGGCTTGAGAATTTTTATAGCAGATGATAATTATACATTAAAGTTGGGTGATCTCTCAAGATGGAAATTGAGTTCTTGAGATAGATCAAATTGTGAATATTGCAACTATTTGAATTTTGTGAGAATGCTTTAACAAATGCTATTGAAAGAATTTTTTAAAATAATGTATTATTTGATTTGAAATAAATACTGATGACTACTTTCTTCTTGTAATTTTCTTGAATAGAGACTTCAACTTAAGGATAGTAGATCAATGCCTTTCTTCTATTGGGAAATAGAGACAGTTCCTTCTATAATCCTATGTACAACTCAGTGAGATAGAGAACACCACCTAAATGCTCCTCTTCAATGTCTTTGATTATTTTATTATTCTATAATCAGTCTTATTGAATTTAACCCAAGCTTAATGAGCCCAATAAGATAGAATTAATAGTGCCTAATAATTCTAATGATCAAATTGAAGAATAACGGGAATAATTTCCAAACATAAAGTTTTAAAGCAGCTTTACCTTATGGAGATAAAATCAAAAAGGACTAATCAATCAGGAATGATAAAATCCATAACTCCAAATTCAAGAAAATAATAATTTATATTAATGATTCATAGAGCCTTATGTACAATATATCAGTTGCAGAAAGTGCAGTAGAGAACAATAAGTTTTTTACATTGTTTATGATTTCTTTATATTTTACAGCACATGTGTGTGTGTGTGTGTGTGTGTGGATAAATGGTTTTCACACCCCTTTAGGGTGAAAAGACACCACCTTATGTTAAAAAAAACTCTTTTGAAAATACTAATCAACAAATTAACTAATAACTACCTATATTTTGGATTTGGCTTTGGTCGAAAACCCAAAACACCTCATGAAAATATAATCTTTTGATTGGAGCTTGGAAATTGGATTTCCTGAACTGGGTCTTTTTTATTTTTTCAATTTTGAATCGTTTTCATTCTCTATAGGCATCATCTTTACAGAAGGTTGAAATTCCAGCATCTCTGAAACCTTTGCTTACATAATTTTGATTGTTCCTGTCACAGAGCTTCATTCCTTAATCCCTCAACTTTTAATTGAAAAGTAATATAATTTTGTATCACATTTCATGTACTCCATAATATCATCAATTATTGGGCATGGAGTTTAGGATGCCATTTTTTGAGTTTTATCACTATATAGGACTCCAAATTTTGCCAAAAAGTTAGAGCTCCAACAGAACATATGAGGAGAAAAGTCTAAAATTTCATTGGAAGTTAACAGACCTGAAAGAGAATGAAAAAATCATAAAAGAATTTGAAAAAATGGGTGAAAGAATGGGTTTCACAAAATAAAAAATGGCAGAAGCTAGAAATAAATTGTAAGAGGAAGAGAGAAAGAATGCAGAAGAAAGAGATCATATTGATGTTGATGATGCAAAACATACCCATTATTTCACCATCTAGAAGAATACATACAAGACATTTAGTAAAGATATCAAATAGTCCTACAAAAGAGAAGAAGCCTACACTTTCCAATAAATATGATACCCCAAAGACATCTACATTGAAGGCAACCTTGTTCAGATTAGCAATACTAAAGGATAAATCTGGATCTACAAGCAAGAGACTTAAGGAAAATCTGAAGAGAGTGTATAAAGGGAATAAGAATTATGATAAAGATGAATCTATAGATAGTGATGATGTAGTAAAGAAACTGACAATAGAAGGAACCAATATAGCTAGAGTGGTCAGTGGTCCAGCATCAGAAGATGATCCATCAAGTAAGAAACTGACGATAGACATCGGTCAGCCGCATTTTACATTTAATGATGTATTGAATAATATGATTGTTCATGGTATATTAGTTCAATTGAATAGATATGATGAACAAGAGAAGAGATTTTTAGAGGATGGAGTAATTGTCTATCTAAACAAGTACAATAGAGATTTAGTAGAGATCAAAGGGGATATTCTTGATTATCTATTTGACATCTTGGAAGCAAGAAGGTTGATAGAAATAGATAAGGATAAGGAGATTAGAGAGATTAATTTGATCAATTCTTTTTTGTTATTATTAAAGATGAAATTGATAAAATTCTTGAGAAAGAAAAGAAAGAATTGATGAGCAAATCTAGGATAAACAAGCTCATGATCGGGAAAATAGAAGAAGTAACTAAGGAAATAGAAAAAATAATGACAAAAATATTATTAATCAATCGATATGATGTTGCACAAAAGGGTGATAGGAAGGAGACACAACTTTATGCCACTGTTTATGACAGTGAGCCCCTTGATGCAATGGATACTTCACTTCATATGTCTAATGAAGAGCCTGATGTTTTTATTTCTAGAGTACCTATAACTTTTTTAGTTCATTCTATGGTTGATGAAGAAGGTATGATAGGTGGAGTTCCTAACATTAAGATGACTATGATAAAATAAGACTAAGTTCTTGATGAAAAGGAGAAGGAATATCCTGCAAAATATAATTAGATTGATGATCAATCAAAAATCCTGAATGTTGACGCGGAAATAAAGGAAGTTGGGGAGAAATTTCTTGATGAAAAAATTGTGCACAAATTGGAGGCAAGAGACACTGTGAAATCTGAATTCTTTGAAGATGATAACATTGACACAAAAGATTTGAAGATTGCATAAGGTCCAATTCAGTTGGACACTCAAATCTGGTTTAGTTAATGGGACTTGCTTCGGTAGCCTAGGCCAAAGCAAGAAAGAATATTCTGAAGACCAGTAAGAAATATAGTGAATTTATTGCACTTGCATCTAAAGTATTAAGTAAGATCATGTTGACCTACATAGAAGATCAAAATGACACGCAATCAGGTCAGCTTGAGGGATTGTTGAATGCAATGAATAGACACTTTGAGTTATTAGAAAAATCAGCACTACTGAAGGTTCAAAGTGAATTTGATGAAAAAAGGATCAAGAAACTTATTTCCATGAAAAAAAATGATAGAGTATCATTGGAATTTTCAACTCAAAGGGTAAAGGATGCTCTATCCAAAGGAGGGAAAATTTATAGAGCTTGCATTGAATACTCTAAGTGTGTTTTTGATATTGATAAGATTATAAGGGAGAGTGAGGTGAAGCTATCTAAGATAGCAAAGACATGTGATCCTTTGAATAATTTAGCATTAGATCATGTAGTTCAAGTTACTTCATTGAATTAAAAAATCAAAACACTTGAAAAGTATAGATTTAGGGAAGGATCGGTGAGTTGGTGAACTTAATTGTTCCTAAACTTGATGTTTTGATGAATGGGGTGAAGGAAGAAGAAGAAACATACACCTTATCAGATGCATCAGAACTTTTTGCTGCAGATAAGTTAGCTTATTCCATATGTGGTCAAACTAAAATAATTAAGAGCATGAAAAGGAGTTGGGAAACATATTTTGTTGCTCTGAAGGACAATTTCTCAGATGTATTCAAAATTTTGTAAGCAGTTTTGTTTAATTGTATATAGGGAGAATTATATTAGATTTTGGTAGTCAAATTTTGTGGGAACCCTAGACTTTTCCATTGATGTCAAAGGGGAGAAATAAGGATTGAAAAATGAGACATTCAACTCAGGGGGAGCACAAGTTTTTGATCAGGGAGAGCAATCTTTTTGGATTTCAGCATTTTGTTTGGACACTTAGTCATTTTTCACTAAGTGTTGCCATCAATTCCAAAGGGGGTGGATTATTTTAAAGAGACACTGATATAAAGATTGTATTTTTTCATTGATGGAAACCATACATGATTCATATGGTCACTTATCTTATTTTTTACTTACTGAAGGTCAGATTGCTAAACTGGCTAAGTTGGGGAGAACAAGGATAGTGTATAGGCTACAGTATAAGGATTGGTATAGACAATTGAATTCACATTTTAAGTTGTGTGGCTAGGATAAGGTTTTACAAGGTATATACTATTAATCCAAATGATCTTTGAAGGTTGTCATTAGTATTCAAGAATTCAAATACCCATTTGGTAACAGAGTCACAGACAGACTAGTTGGTATGATCACCGAAGTGCAGAGTTAACCGAGTGTACTGATCACATGTAGAGTTAACCGAGTGAACTGATCACCAAGTAGACAAACTTACTAAGTAGCAATGTATACCAAGCACACAGTATACACTGAGATACAAAAAGAACATTGAGCACTAAGAGATAGTATTTACCGAGTAAACTAGTGGTCACATAAAATTTTGTAATGGCACATCAATCTAGGTTAAAAAAATTGCTGAGCTCGATAATGGTTTACAATGATCGATGAGAACATTAATTACAGATTAACAACATTAATTGTTTATATCTCCTATATTTAGATGATCAAGGTAAATTTTATATACCATTGATCTTAGGTTTTGTAAGATATTGTAAAACCCTAATTAGGTCAAGGAGTTTTATATATGTAATGTTACGATGTCATTTGTAATGTATGTTGATCAATTAATGAACAAGCAGTCGCCATACTACGGACATCAGAGGTCAGACAAGGGTTTTTAGGAAAAGGACTACATTGAAGCATTAAGTTCTCATAACAGAGGCAAGGCTACCGAGCAATACAAAAGGTATTATCATTCATAGTAAGGTGATAAATTTCATTGCACTTAAAGTATCTGTATTCACAATATAGAGATTGTAATTTGTTTAGATCACACAACTTTGTTACTCTTTAACAATTGTAACAATCCTAAAATATCCTAACAGAGTAGACTTAACTATCTTTGTATAAATCTCTTAATAGAGTGCACACATACATTTTGTTGCTAAATCCTCACATGAGGTAGATCTAATCAATCTTATTGTTACTCTTAACAGGGTAAGGTCACCAAAAGTGATCAATCTTTGTAAGCTTTAACATGATACTTTATTTACTACAGTAGTGAAGTTTTGTGGGTCTCATCCCCACCACATTTTTTACCTTCTAACAGGGGTTTCCTGTGATACAAAAATACTTGTGTCATGTGTACTTAAATTTCATGTATGTTTATTGTTTACATTACATGCATTTATATTTTAGTAGTGACATTACATGTTTGGTGAATACAATCTACACAGTCGGTTATAACGGAATATTTGATTACAAAGATTTGTTAGAAAGTTTTTAAGGGTAATGATTCACCCCTCCCCTCTTAGTACACACCTTTCTATTGGTATCAGAGCTAGTTCTCTTGTTTAGAAAGTTTAATCATGGGAGAGAAAATATCTTACAATGGAAATGTATACACTTGATAAAACTATTGAAAATTAGAAGTTACATTTACAGATCTATGTCGAACAATACAAAGAAGCCAAGGAGAAACTCAGGGAGATAATGATTAAGAGAAAGTACATGGCACTTTGCTGTCATGAGACTAATTATAAGGAAGAAGAGATTCATGACCCATTTGACACATATGGATCTAAATCTGGTAGCATATCTAATGCATCTGATGGAATCATATCAAAGCTATCTGGGAGAAATCAAAAAATTATTTAACAAGTGAAAGCACTACAAATCGGTAAAGATACATAAATTCTTAGAATGGTTGAAGTCTTGAATGATGCAAAGAAATATGAACAAGATAGAAACATGGTTGTTGATGACAGAAGGAAAGTCACTGAAAAGTTACAAGAAAAATAATCTGAGACAATGAGACTTACTGAAAATTACTTTGAGATCACCAATCAAGTGGTTTCTATGAGTCATGAGGCAAGTCGAGTGAATATTAAGCTTGCTAGAAAACTAGAAGAAATTGGTGTGTTGAAAGAAGAGAATGAAAAATTGGGAAATGAATTAAAGATTCTACAACAACATAATGAGGTAATTAAGAGATCTGAAGAGAGTACTAAGCGAATGGATGAATTTATAAACTATCAAAGAAGACTGGACAACAATACTAGATTAGGGTATATTGAGCAAGGAGAATCATCAAATCAAGTTGAAAAAGGGAATGTATACTCAAATCTAAAGCCTAAGAAACCCTCTTGCCATCACTATGGAAAACCAGGCCACACATCAAATGTTTGCAGAAGCAAAGCAAAAGGTATTTCTAGAAACTCTCATAAATTTAAAGGAAATTTATATAACTATAATAAGAATGGACATCAAGCACATGAATGCAGAGCTAAGCTAAACAAACCATAGAAGAAAACCTACATGGATAAATATTGTCAAACTTGCAACATGTATGGTCATACATGACAAGCATGTAGGACCAATATGAAGCAAATTTGGAAACCCAAAGGAGAAGAAGAAAAAGGAAATCAACCGAGAAGACAAGATAATGCTTATGCTTGGGATTACAACACTTGGGCTAGTTGCATGACATGTGGTAAATATGGACATATAGTAGCAAACTGTATGAGACAATGGAGAACTAAGTCTAGGAATTGGTCAAACTCTGGTATGGCTTGTTCACACTGTCATAAGGTCGGTCACTTAAGCAAAGATTGTGCAAATAGAATAAATACTTATGGAAATAGGAATATAATCGAATAAATCATGAGGATCATAAATCAAATGTGGAGGAGAGCATCAAATGACAATGTTGGACCAAGCACAACAGTCGGTGACACCTCATCTAATGGATTAGGTGATTCCACCACCTCCACCTAAGCAATACAAGCAGGTATGGAACTATATTTTAAAAAGCGCATTTATTAAGATGCACTATGGTATTATATTCTTGATTACTTTGATCTAGTTGAGTCAGTTAATCTGTACCGAGTTAGTAATGTCAGTCGGTGAACATGTGAGAGACAACGGAGTTTCTAAGGAAACTGAAAATTTGGTATACTCACTGAGCTAAAGTATCATTATTATTAACTGAGTATTATATTTGTCTACCGACTAGTTGGTAGCGAGCATTATTGCACCAACTAAAGTTATTTGGTATAAATTTGATCAAGTTGAACTCATTTTTTCACATAGCGATCACAGAGTAGAGAAAAGAAACTGAAATAAAATTCATAGCAAAGCACTTCGAACAAATTTTACAGAGATTCTGAGAACATTTCGAATATTTAAAGGCTAGAACTTGTACGCATTGGCACTTACCAAGTTATTTGAGTTCTTTCGTGGAAGCCCTAAATGGAAATCAATGGCATCCTCAACATGAACCATGAAGGCAAAGATGGATAAAGATAAAAATGTAATTCCTTTTAAGAATTATACATGCATAGAACCAAATTACAAGTCGATGCATCCTCAGGTTTCAGCTCAACCCGATGACAAAGGCGTGCTCTCCACAATACCACCTAGGGTTTTGCTAGTTCATGATGTTAGGGCATACATTCACTACAAGATCAGTGAGATATGGGATTTTGAACTTATATTGACATACCAGTCACTTTGCAGAGATGGTAAACTAAAATATGATCATAAACATCTGGAGGTCAAAGGGTTAATCAATGCCCTAAATTTCTTGAAGGTATTCAAAACTGAATAGATCTGCATTGTATTGATCCGAGATCATGATGGAAAGTTTTGGCTAGATGAACCAAAAAAGATAAGAAAATATGTGATACATGCAGTAACCAGGTATCCTACATCAGATAAATTGAAATCCCTAAGGTAAATGCCTAGAACCGAGATCGAAAAGCTTACAGGAGCCGAGTGGGATGGTAGAGGTCTACGGATCAACACCATCGGTGATCTTGAAATTAGGTTTGGTGTGTATGTTGTTTCATACAAGATCTTCCAGTCAAGTAGAACTAATAGTGTTGCATGTGGAGCTGTTGATATTTCTTACAAGATTGTAAAGAAGGGTTTAAAACATGACCTAGCCAAGCTGTTGCAGAGGCAACTTGAAGAGAACATGAGAACAATCCGATCAGCATAATCTAACACGTGTAAGTTTGGTTCTCTCCTTCTATGTACATTATTCTATCTACAAAACTTTTTTCCCTCCTGGGTAATATGAAATGGAAGACAAACCAACTGATTAAACTGCAAATTGGTGACTTCAATACAAGTCTAAGCACAAAATTTGAACCTGTTATGAATGACTACTTTACAAAGTTCAAAGAAAGAATGGAAAAGAGATCTAGAATACCAATGTAGTTGGTTGAGAAATACAAGGATGACATATGCTTTGTAGTTGACACAGACACTACTCTCATCGAGGTAGTGCAACCGAGGACTGCATGGCTACCTCTAATGGATTATGAACTAGATATTGATTTAGCTTCTGAAGCTATAGAAAAGTTACTCAACAAGCCAGTTGACAAAACTGCCATGAGATTTGGCACATATGAGGAAGCTAAAACCCGAATATCAATTGGAATTTAAGTTGAAAATATGGGTAGGAAGAAGAATAAGATTGTTAAAACCTTAAAAATAAAATTTTCTATCACTGATGAAGAATTGGATAAATCAGTTGATGATACTGAGGAGCAGACTCCAGTCGGTGAAGATGAAGAACAAGAACAAGATGTTGATGCCACCAAGTCCAATGAAGAACAAGTAGATGCACCTAAGGCCAAAAAGGGAAAAGGCATAAAGAATAAGTCTTTGTGAAGGACAAGATCATGATCGGTGACAATAGATTCACCACCTTTGAAGAAAGGATTTGCAAAGATTACAAGGCCATCATCGAAATACACTAATCAGACAAGGAAATCAAAGACCATAGCACCTAAATAGAGAAAGAAGTATGTAAGGAATAAGGATGATAAGGATGATTCTGATGAAAATAATGATCAATTTAAGGTTGTATAGAACAAAGTATCGAAGACTATTGATGAAATTGCAGAAGCAATCAAGACAGCCAAAAGGTTAGGACATCCTAAGGTACACGCTTATGTAGATCTAACTACAGAGGATAAGGCTAAACTTGAAGAAGCTATCATAGGTATGATGATCAATTTCAAATATGTCTCTATTGAATTTTTTACTTATATTCCACAAGAATTGTTTGATAAAATATCATCCCGATGGACTTATGCACTCAACACTAAGAAACAGATGAGAGAGGAAGATCTCACTCTACTTAAGGTTGATTGCACTATAGAAAAAAATGATGATATCATGCAATAGTATGCAAAGAAATTCCCCAAGAAAGCAAGAACATTGAATATACTTAAAGGGAATTGAAGGAAGTTGATGAAGAGAGCACCAGGATTTGGAACAATCTGCTGAATCCAACCAAGTAAACCAAGGAGATTGCATCTACAATCGATACCGATGGACATCGACCAAGTATAGAACTAATTAATATTGATGATGCAACTATTGATAATGTATTGGACAATATTCCTTAATTTTTGACTAATATAGGTCATGTAGAGATAAAAATAGAAGATATAACTGAAGGTGATCCTAATGATAAGGCAAAAGAAGATGAAATGATAATCGGAGCTACTGAGACCTTAGATGAAATAGATACAATAGAGGTCACTCAAGAAATGGTATCAGGTAATCTTCCCATTCTGGTACAAGCTATTGAAATTGAGAGTGAAGCATAAAAGAAGACACCCAAGCAGGTCACAGACACAACTGAAGAAAAGGGTGATACACAAGGTAAAGAGACCAAGCATAGTGGAGCCACAACACAAGGTGATGCACCTCAAGAAACTATTGATCTTGCAGATAAAGGTGAAGGTACAACAAAAAAATGGTAGACACTTCTACTACTAACACCAAATTAGCTATTGAGGCACCTTCTCAAGGCATCACACCCACTGAGCCATAAAAGCAAGAAACCAAGAAAAAGGCTCAATTATCTCTAACTCTATATCCTTCATCAAGTGCACAAGGGAAGAAGATGAAAAATAAGAAATAGAGCAAGGATGCAGTAACTTTAGATGAAATCATAGACATCCCCGACTGTGATCAAAAGACACTTGATCCTGAATCACTTAGGAAATAGGGTGAGTTATGCACTTTAAAAGCAGCACAAGATAAGCTGAGGCAAGAACATAAAAATGCATAGGTGCTAGAGGCTGCAAAGGAGATTCTACTGCAAGTTGTTCGTAATGTGAATATCAATGAATCAACCCCCATCATTGATCAACTTGCACTTCTCACCAAGGAAATAAATGGTCTAGACATTGATGCTAAGAAGAAATTAGAAGAGAGAGCAGAAAAGAAGATTTGGTACAAGGTTACTGAGAAGATCAACCAAGCAGTGGCAGTAAACAAGGTAACTCTATCAAAATTTGTAACTGGTTTAGAAACTGTTATAACTGAAGCCCTTACAATTCTACAGAAGTTATGCACAAGATAACTTCACTACCAAGCTTAGTGAACAACTGAAGAAATTAGATGAAGATATAAAATATAGTACTAACAGTCTTTCAACCGAGCAACATGCATTGCAAATGCATTACACCAATGTTCTACAAACACAGTGGTTGAGACTTGATCTGAAGAAGGAAGAGGACAAGATAAGAGAACAAGTAACCAAGCTATAGGCTATGTTACTACCATATTTAGTTATGATGCAGAAGCATTTGACACTGGCAAAGAACTTGATTGCCACCCCAGAGCTATCAGTTATAGAGAGCATATATGATATTCATGCTCCACTAAACCTAGAGCTTTTGACCCTTGAGCATCTAAAGGAGGAATGGGTGAAGCTATTGGAAAATCTCCAGAAGGCTCATCCTAACATTTTTTATGAGTTGTAATTTTATTATTTTTGTGATTAATTTAAAAAAAGGGGGAAACATGTGTATATAGGGGGAAACATATGCATATACTGAGCATGTACAAAGGGGGAATCACTATGTATAAGTTGGTGTGTGTATACTACATCTACATATTCAATTTTTTGATACTAATGCCAAAGGAGGAGAATGTTACTCCAAATGAGCTTTGAAGGTTGTTAATAGTATTCAAGCATTCAAATACCTAGTTGGTAACAGAGTCATAGACAGACTAGTCGGTATGATCACTGAAATGTAGAGTTAACCAAGTGCACTGATCACGTGCAGAGTTAACCAAGTGTAGTGATCATCAAGCAGATAGACTTACCAAGCAGCAATGTACACTGAGCACACAGTATACATCGAGATACACAGAGAACACTGAGCACCGAGAGATAGTATTTACCGAGTAAACCAGCGGTCACATAAAAGTTTGTAATGGAACATAAATCTACGTAACAACTTTTTTCCAAGTTGGATAATGGTTTACAATGATCAAGGAGAACATTAATTATGGATTCACAACATTAATTGTTTATATCTCCTATGTTTAGATGATCAAGGTAAATTTTGTATACCGTTGATCTTAGGTTTTGTAAGATATTGTAAAACCCTAATTAGGTCAAGGAGTTTTATATATGTAATGTTACGATGTCATTTTTAATGTATGTTGATCAATTAATGATCAAGTAGCCACCATACTACAGACATCAGAGATCAAACAAGGGATTTTAGGACAAGGACTACATTGAAGCATTAAGTTTTCATAACAGAGGCAAGGCTACCAAGAAGTACAAAATGCATTATCTTTCACAGTAAGGTGATAAATTTCATTACACTTAAAGGATCTATATTCACAATATGTAGATTGTAATTTTTTCAGATCACACAACTATGTTACTCTCTGACAATTGTAACAATCCTAAAATATCCTAATAGAGTATACTTAATCGTCTTTGTATAAATCTCTTAACAGAGTGCACACATACATTGTGTTGCTAAATCCTCACAAAAGGTAGATCTAATTGATCTTATTGTTACTCCTAATACGTCAAGGTCACAAGAAGTGATCAATCTTTGTAAGCTTTAACAGACTACTTTATTTACTGCAGTAGTGAAGTTTTGTGGGTCTCATCACCACTGCAATTTTTACCTTCTAACAGGGGTTTTCTTGGATACCAAAATACTAGTGTCATTTGTACTTAAATTTCATGTAGGTTTATTTTTTACATTATATGCATTTACATTTTAGTAGTGACATTACATGTTTGGTGAATACAATCTACTCAGTTGGTTATAACAAAATATTTGATTACAAAGATTTGTTAGAAAGTTTTTAAGGGTACTAATTCACCCCTCCCATCTCAGTACACACCTTTCTATTATTATAACATATACTACCTTATTCCATGATTTCACCTGTTGATGATGACATATGATCGAGTTATGGAGTTCTAAGTGGCTGAAATTAGTATATAGCAAAGAACAGTCACAGTCAGCCAGTGGATCATTAAGTGACCCTATCAGATTGATTCATTGATCAGTTTATTAATTTATTTTGATTGATACTAAATGGTAGAATATATTTATGGAATCGATCGAGGTTAGCATGAAAATTTGATAATGAATTTGGCCAACACTTCACACACTACATTTTATGTTCTTGAGGTTGACCAGTTGAAATATTTCTTTTTCAATTGGCTATATAAGATTGAGTTTTTGTGATGATTTATGAGAGAGATGGTTAGATATGTTATGTTTGTATGTTTTAAATTTGAATTTGATATAAGTAGAGGTCATATTGCAGATTAATTATAATTTTGTGTTGCACTTACATGGAACTGTATAGGCATATGTGATGCTAAATTTTAGTTCACAATTTTGGATTATAGTCCAATAAATATTGTAAATTAGTGTGCTTTCCTAAGGGTTGCATCCCTCTTTTGTAAGAGATAAATGAGCTCTACGTTGTATGTTTTAATGCATGTGCATTCCACTCTTATTCTACTCAAATATTTAACATGGTTATTACTATTGCAGAGTAATCATTTGTGGGTACCATCCCCACAATGGTTTTCCATTTAACTAGGTTTCCATGAAAAATCATGGTGTTATGCTTCTATGGATGCTTGTTTTATGTTTTATTTGTGTGTTTTTCATTGCATTTGGTTTATGTTTGAGCAATCAAATTAATAAGGTTAAAAGTTTTTGAATGTTGATTCAACCCCTCTCAGTGTTCCTCAATACTAACAATCTCATCTTGTATGAAAGACATATAATTGCATAGATCCATTGTATAAACATGTTCATCCATACAATAAATGCATTTAAGATAAGAAAACATGATATGGCATAAGAATCATAATATATAAAATCAAAGCATGTGCATATAATCAGTCATGTCACAATATGTAAGTAGTTGCATATCATATGTGCATATCAAAAAAGTATTGGAGTACAAAATCAAAGTGTCTGCATAAATTAAGGACCGTGAACTCAACATAATCTAGGATGCACGTTTACAAAAATTTTGTTGTGCATAAAATAGATTCATCCTCGGCTCTCTTGATCATCCTTGTATTTTTCTTGTTTGGAGTAAGTATCCCCTCCTTAGCCCTGCCTTCACTGGCATCTGCAATCACATTGGTCTTAAAAATCCATCATTGTTGTGTTTCCTTTGAGAGTGTGTCCTACTAGAACAATCTATGAAGCTTAGTTCCCATCACTCTAGTGGAATATCTCTCTCCTACATCCATCTCTAATACCTCCTCTCCTCACAAGTATCTACTAGTATCATTTCTATCTCACACATAATGACATTTATAATACTACTAATAAATGCATGAGTCTCCTCTTTTTCTCTATTCTCTTTGGAAAAATATTTGTCTCCAAAGGATATTAGTGTATCCCTCTTTATTTTCAATCTATCCATCTCTCCTATGAGCACTACTCACTTTTTATCCCACATTGTTCACTTTGTATCACAGGATGCTCTTTCTTCTATCCTCTTAGCTTGTAGTCCTGCTATTTGTCTCATCATATTTGCATTATGCAACCTCTAAAACCTAACTACTTCCCTCATGTTTTTGTCATCTAGAATGTTCTCCACCTCACCTCTCATATCTATATCCTACATTTTCAGCTCAGAAGCCTTTATCATCTAAATTTCCTCTAGAAGATCTTTTTTGTCCACCTCCACATGCATAGGCACGACTGTTGGAAATACAATAATGGGAAAACAAGATTCTAAGAGGGGGGGTTGAATCAAATCTTCAAATTTAAACACTTAAAACAAACTGATCCACATTCATACATAGATGAATCTAATGTAACATCAAATAACATACACACAATGAAATAAATAAATCATAACACAAGAACTTGGTAACCTAGAAACCCAAATAGGTAAAACTGGGGTGGGGATGACACACACAAAATTCTTTACTACTACAGCAATAAAGTGTGCCTGTTAGGGCTACAAAATTCGATTACAAAATGCAATCTACCTAGTTAAAGGTCTGCCCGGTTAAGAGCTAAAGATCATTACAATCTACCCTGTGAAAGGATTTCAACTTACAATAAAGTAAGCACTCTGTTAGGAGATTTAGAAAGGTCTGCTAGAACCACTATGTTAAGAGATTTCACCTGATACAATGATTAGAATGTTTCAAGTAATGATCCTTCGTTATGCACTCAGATGCTGATGACAGATCTCCTCTTTCTAGTACCTTATGTGATCTCACAATCTGATATGTTTTTACTTTGTTGTTCACTATTCTATCACTCTGCTTGATCTATGCTTCTTAACAAAATAACCCTCTGTGCATTTCACTTGAAAATGATGTCAACACTTCTCTCCACACTCACAAAATAGGGTTAAGAAGCAATCTTATATATCTATTCAAGTCTGTTTGCAAGATCTAGATCAATGATCAAGATCTAATACTCATGCCTCCAAGGTATTACAATTAATAATTACAATAGGTCATGCATTGGATAAAACATTTAATGCATAATTAACTCTGTAGGAAAATATTAAATGCGTACATCAGTCAGCCCAAAAATCTTATACAAGTCAGCCTGAACACTTATCCTCAAAGTTTGAATCAATCCAGACATGTATACAAAAATTGTACTTCTTGGCACTTAACATCTCTGTCGCTCGGCACTAAGTATCCTACTCGGCTCGACATGATGTAACTCGGCAACCTGAATATTGCTCGGCAATGTTGGTCAGCCTAGGATAGTTTTAGCTTGGCCACAGTAATAGCCAACTAAAACTACCTAAGTAAATGACTAAGTGTTGGTCACTAATCAACATAACTTAGAGATTAACAATGACATCATGACTGCCTATGTCATTATCATCATCATCCTTGATGCTTGAATCTGTCTCCTCATCATCATCATCCTCATCCCCCTCATCCTCCTCATGCTCTATCACACCCTCAGTTCTATCCTCTCCCTCCTCTACCGCATCTTCTACCTAACCCTCTACATCTCCCTCCTCTATCCTCTACCATCGTGGTGCCACTCTAGGCACTACAATATCTAGATCTTTCAATGGAATCACCCTATGTTCAACAAACCACCTGCCATACTCTAGTGTGGTCCATGTTTCTAGGATGTTGTATTTGTGTAAACTCTAAATATGCTACATGTGGTCTTATGACTAGACCCCATGTCCCCACCTTTCCTTTTGATTAAGAAAATAGTGTCTTGTCTATCAGCACACACTACCTCTCTCCAAACTGTCTGCGTACCCTCTCTAGTAGCTAGAGCTCTATAACCACATGTCTGATGATAGTTCATCTGATCAAGTACCTCTCCTAACTATAATATGGAACATTATCCCCATCATCATCCTAATCGGGGCAATCCTTGTATGGTCTCCTAGTAAATTCTTTGAGTGTGTCAATCTCATGTCTCTGTTATCGTGTGTGTCCCAATGGCCCCTACAAGACTGATCTAGCATAGAAATACACATATGGTAAATCTAGTATAACCTGTATGCCTACTATAGGATGAAAGATTTTTATGTGCTCAAATGCTCACACGTACAATATTTTAATCCCACTACTAATCAACAACTTGCCTCTACATGCCACCTAATGCAAGTGATATTATTTCATGAAAAATTTAGTTTACACCTGCGGTGTGACTTTTTAACCTCTTTACATTATGATTGAAACGTCATTTTGTGATCTCACTAACACATCTTTTATGTTGTGCATTTGGTCTTTATCATCTAGCAATATTATGTCATTCTTCATTAATCAATTCATGTAATCGATTATTAATATTTATCTTTCATCGTCATCATACCATAATCATGTTGACTTGATGACATAGTTCAATCTCTTGATTTTATTGAAGAAATTTGATTGTCTCAATTATTCATTAAATCAACTCTTAATTTGTCCAATCGCATCATTATTTTATCATTTTTTCCTCCTAAGGGATAAATAAACAATTAATTTGTCTCTTTTCCTAAGTCTCAACCTAGGATAGATAAATTATATTTATTTATCCCCCCTTTTCCTATCCCCTTGCAATCAATTAATTTGACAATTAATTAATTGACAAACTTTTGAATTTTTAGGAATTTAATATTTTCCTAAATTCCCAATTTAATAACATGAGTGGAATTAATTTTAAAATTAATTATCCACTCATCCCATTTTCTTTGCCTCCACCTTCCCTTTCCTTTCATCATAATTGTCATAGTTTATGACAATTTTTCTTTTTCCAATTTGTCATAAATTGTCATAGTTTATGACAAATTTCCCTTTTTCACTCACTAATTTCTAATTGTGTATCAACTTGTCATAATTTTTCATCAATTATAACAAATTTCCTCTTCCAAAATTTTCAATTTTCATAGTCTATGTCAATTGCCCTTTTGCACACTTAATTGCTAAATTTACAATTTCTCTTGCAAACTCTATGAATTGAGACATTCCCTCTCATTTTCAACAACCACTATCTTTCAAATATTCTAGATACTATAGTAAATTTGTTGCATTCATGGTTAAGTGCATTTTTCATGGGAGCTACATATCAATATTTTGAGAAGAAAGAAAGGCATTGGAGCATGTTGAAGGGAGTTTATTGTTGAATTCATTTTCATCTTTTTTTCTTTTCCTTCATGTGTTTAATGTTAGGATAAGTTTACTATTTGTATGATTTTAGGGTTTGTGGTTTCCTTAGCATGCAGATGTTTTTTTTCCTTCCCTACAGTTCATATTACTCAATACATGGTGGAGGAGAAAAAAATGGTGCCACACAAACCTTTCACTTTCCTACAATCCATTAGCAAAGGGGTGCAACTATGAAAAATATACCACCTTCTACCCTTCCAAACTTTCAAGGACAAGTCACTGAAGATCCAAACACATTTCTCTTTGAATTTGATGTATTTTTCAAAGTTATGATTATACCATGGATTCTCATCAACTAAATTTGTTTCCTACCTCTCAAGGATTCTACCTTTAGATTGTTCATGGGAAAAGGGAGAAATACAGTTGCAACATGGGTTGCCATGAAAGAGAAGTTCCTTATGAAGTACAAGAACTATTGCAAGGGAGAAGAATTATGAAGCAATGATATCTTTAGATTGACTCAAAAGGAGGATGAACCATTAGAACACTATTTGGAGTGGTTATTATTAAATGTCAATAAGTCCAGGTGTAATAATCTGGGGGAGGATTCTATAAAAACTAATTTTCTTCAAAGAGATTCATGAAGACGGCATAGATGCATTGGAGCTAATGGGTGATGGAGACATCTTGTAATCTTATTGGGATGATAAATGTTAGCTTTCAAGGAACTATTCAAGATAGAATATGAAGAAGACCATAAGTATTAGGTCTATAGCTTATAAAGTTTTTGTTGGAGTCTCTCAAATGGAAATAAGTAATTTTCTTACTAATATGAAGCAAGATATTATTAATCACATGGATACTCAATTGGATACTCTGAAATCCAGGAGAATAAAAGAATCAAAAGATTATTTGACAAAATATTGCCCCACTTGCCCCTACAATAATTATTTCAAGTGTAAAAGGATTACTATTATGGAGGAACAACCTAATTTAGAGTCCTTGGAGGATAAAGAAGGCCAGGTTTTATATCTTTCTCAGAGGAAAATATGGACTCAAATACAAGGTTGCATCAAGACCCTTTGTCTTATTCAAATTATCCTTCATGATCAAATCAATCCTCCCAAGCATGGATGAACTATGGTAATATACCATGGAACACCCAATAGTGGGAACGGAATCCACAACAAGGTCAATCACCTAACTAGAAACCACTACAACCTAGATGGAAACAACCATGAATGAATTGGCAACAATTTCCATTAAGAGGTAATAAATCTTGGGATTAGAAAAACCAAGGATACCAGAATAAACCTTAGTTGTAGGGACCCCCAGTTCAAAAAGATATTATGCCAAACCTTTTCAATCCTTAACCTTCACCATAAAGGCCTACTCAAATCACTTCTTAGCTTGCACCTAACCCTAATAATCATCTTAATCAGTAGGCATATTCTTGGGACATACATTAGTATCTTGCCTATGTTCTTGATGTTAACAATGTACATTTAAAATTAGAAAAGATATTGGTTTCCTCAACACCACCTCTTATCATAGAAATCTAAGAGGAGAATATATCAACAATAGTACAACCTCCAGCTAGTGAGAAAGCTTTGCAAGCTAATCAAAACAAAAATAGCATGCACCCTTGACTATTGAAAGGCAAGTTCCCTCATTCCTTACAAGTTTGATTGAGCAAAAAATTGATATTGTCACTGATTTTGATTTCTTGAACAACTAAAAAACATCAGTATTATGATTCCCTTATTTCAATCCATTAAGGATGTCCTTATTTACAATATTTTCAAGGAGCTTTACATAAAGAAGTTAGGAAACAAAAGGAAAGATCCTAAAATTGTTCATGTTATGATAAAATTAGTAGATATAATGTTAGGTAAGATTTCTATCCCAAAATAAAATGACCCTGGTGTTAGGAACAAGCCATCACACACAGTTCATAGGGGGGTGAATCAGTTGTGTCCCAAAACTCCAAAATTTATCCAAATTATTAACCTTAATCTCATATCTAAATGATAAACATAAATTCAAGATCACAACACATAACATCAGAATTATTTGTGTGGAAACCCAGTTAAGGGAAAAACCATGGTGGGGATCAAACCCACGAGATGGTGTACTTTATTAATAGCACTTTACCCTGTTAGGAGTATTATAAAGGGGTGTGAACATGCATTAAAAAACACTTCCTAGAGCTCTCTACTCAAATACAAAAAGGGATTCAACCGAAAGGAAGGCTCACTGCCTTATAGCAATCTCTGATTATAATTCACAATGGACAATAGTCCACAACTCATGAACTTACTAATAGCATCTCTTTCATGCCAATTGAATTTCAATGAAGTACATCAAATATCTACCTCAATTGCATATTCCCCACATACCTCTTCACACACTCTCTCCACCATCATCTACAATCACATCCACACACTCTTTTCAATTACAAAATGATTACATTCTTGTATACATTATATCAATTTATTTCCACTAGGTCAGCCAAGGACCTAATTACAAAACATTAATTCATCACAGATCAATATGTTGGTCTTTAAGGGCACTGGGAGGGGGATGAATCAGTGCCCCACAAAACTAAAACACTTCTTCAATAGCTTCCCCAACAACCAACATGCAAAAAATAATATTACATAGAAGCTAAGAAAATAAACCATTCACACAAAGTAAACTCAAGACACAATATTTTTCCTCTGGAAACCCTTGTTAGAGGGAGAAAACTATGTGTGAGATGAAACCCAAAAATTTATCTAGTGCACAAAAGAAACCTTCCATGTTAGGAGCAATTAAAAACACTCTACTAAGATTATACCTAATTAAGAGTATCTTTAGCTCGGTTAGAAGCTAATATAAGTCTTGTTAATAACTACCTTGTTAAGAGATTACAAAATCCTTCTAAGAGCTACCTGGTTAGAGGATTTATACTTCATTTCCTATTAGAGATCCTTCTCACCCTATTAGGAGTGACCTTGTTAAAGTATTTTACTTTCAAACCTATTAGGGCTTGCCTTGAGATAGACCCAAGAATGAATGACCCGATTATGAAACTTCCTATCTAACAGATCCACTTCAATTCTGATCATAACATCACCTTAAACATCAACTCTTGTTTCTTCAAATTTACACAATCACAATTACCTATTGCATCATCATGTCACACCCTAAAACTTGATTTCATCCTTATTTTATAACAACTTGTCCAAGTCGGCCTTTGCCCTAAAACATTTTACCCACTGACATAAAAATCAAATCTAATCATGAAAAAATGCATTGGTCAACTCAATCAAGTCAACACAACATTATCAATTCATAAATAAAACATTAACTAACACTAAATTGACTGGTTAGCTTATCTAATCAAACTCACTATGTTTGCCTCCTATTCTTCCTGAAAGTGTCGCTTCAATCTTCAATAACTTTCTCAATTATTCACTCTAACTGATGTGGTCACAAATATAGCTATATATGCCTATGTAAATGATAAGTGCATGATCTCACATCTTAACTCGATCTCTAACTCCAAATCCGGTCGCCTAAATATGCAAATTGTCTTCTTCTCGGTTGACTAGACACTTAGTTAATTAGCCAATTAGATCCTTCAACACCATCGGTAAAATTGATATCATGCCTCCAATATATAGTGTTTCCAGAAATGACAACACCACAATACAATATCATGATCAAAACTCACATCACCTTCATCAAATGCCAAAAATATCCCCCTTTGGCATTAATGGAAACACTTAGAAAAATAAACAAAAAATTTCTAAGTTTCTAACTATTGCATAAATCAAAAATACATTACATTGCAAAGAAGTAAATGAATTCCTAATAACTCAAAAATGTACCCTAGGATTTACAAACATGTGTACTACTCCCCTTAACCATTACATTGCATTTTTCATGGACTTAGAAAAATTTCACCCTAATTTACACTACTCCTCCTTTGACAATAATGAAAAAGGTATTACAAAAAGTGTCAAAATTTTATTTATGTAAGAGTAGAAAATAACTAGTTGTGTGTGTGTAAATGGGTACCTGTTAGAATCAACACAAACACTCAATAGGTCATTGCATTAGTTGAAATGGCTAGATAAAATGTTCAAAACCACTAATATCGGCCTATCACCTTCTAACTAGAAAGAGTGTAATGAATAACATATTTAGCCCTCAGAATATGCTATAAATCAGTGACCAATACTATTCTAGCATGAAGGATTTTAGATTGAAAACAAGCTAAAAGATGATAAAGCATGCAATCTAGCTCTAAAAGATGAAATGAGAACAATGTAAAAACATGAAATAATAGATGGAATATGATTCTAGGATTAATCTAGCAGCATAACAATGCATTTTAAATCTAAGGTGAAGGCTTATTTGCTCTCAAAACAGGCTTCTATTTATAGAGGAATGGGAGAGAGAGAGGGGGGACAAGCTTCATTTATGAATTTGGAGACTCATAAATGAATATGTAAGAGCCTTTAATGCCCAAGGCATTAATAAGGAATGGGAGAGACATGGGCTTAAGACATCTTTATTAATGAAGGCATTAATGAAGGCCTTAAAGAGGGAAGGGAGGATGTAAGAGAATATGGACTTTAAGAAAGTCCAGCTTGAGAAAGTGGACTTTCTC
>MU223908.1:106871-122271 GCA_018584345.1 Thuja plicata
ATCAGGAAGTGATATACCGTATCTTATAGGAACCGGCCTAGAATCCGGAGACTCCTCTTCACTCATAGCCTACCCACAACTAGGAGAGGTTTCCATTGTGAGGATGGAATTGTCATATAGCCCTAATACCTGAGTTAGGGTGACAATTCTAAGCCTGAACATTGATCTTGTGTATCCACGTTCTCATCCTGTATCTCCATGGCACAGATATCTCCTATATTATCCATCTCATCTCTAATTTCCTCAAGTGTTATCTTCACACTGTCAATAGTAAATCCCTCATCAAGTTGAGTCACCACTAGATCACCCTCTTTTTATTTCATTGATTCCTCTTGAACGTCCATGTAAATTTCTTCACTCTTATCCTTCACTAGACCTAAGTGTCTTCTTAGAATCTCCTCTATTTCATCTTGCACTGATTGGGTCTCCCCAACTATTAGCTTTGTAACTCTTTCTCTTGTTTTTAATAAAGGTCTTACCTCTTTGATCTCATCATCTATTTCTTCCTCACATGAGTCAGGTAATAGTCTCAGTAAAACATACATTACTACTTATTTTTCCTTAGCAAGTGTTGCCTTTTAGCTTGCATCAAATTTATTACATAAAACATTAGGAATTTTTCCTTGTAGTTGGAATAATACTTGACTTAGCCTATTCATGTGTGTAACTACAACATCCTCAAATTTTATCTAATCTTCTTCATCAAGTAAGTGATATTACTTATTAACTCCAACAAGTATCTCATACTTACTAACATTTTGAATGATTGCATTAACATGAGCTACCTTACCAGATTTAGACTTAACAGTTTTGGGAGTTGGAGATCCTACCACCTTGGATTTATTTCCTTTTTCCTTGAGTTCCTTCATCTCTTTGTTAGATTTTGTCTCTTCACTTTCTTCATCAGAAACTTTTACAAACCCCTTTTCCTTTTCTTTCTTTCTTTTTCCTATCACCTTTGATGTTCTTTGTGTCTCCTTCACTGATGTAGCTTTAGGATTAGCACTCTTTACTAGTTTATTCTCTTTCATTTTGGTAGGAGGATAATATTTCCCCTTCTTGAATTGTGTATCACTTCTAGTTTTTTGATCGGTTGGGGTACTACTGATGGCACCAACAACTTCAACATCATCAACATCTATTGCACCAAATGTGTCATCTTTCTCTGCACCAGTTTTGGATCTCGCCTTCTCATTTTTTCCTTTGTGAAACCTTTCTGAGTCATGAATTTATCAACATCCTTTCTTTCTTTTCTTTCAATATCAGGTTCTATCAAATCGTTGGGCACTTTAAGTAACTTCTCTTCATATGTCCCAAACCTTGGAGTCTTGGGATCTATCCGTTGAGACGACAAATTCTCTGCATAAATAACTATAATATCTCCATCTACTTCATTACCCATAGGCATCACCCATGAGGTCCTTGGCTCAACTACTTCTATCAAACAAGTGTTTGTGTCTACCATGAACAAAATTGTATCCTTATACCTTTCAACAATTTCTGATGGTATCATTTCCTTCTCATGCATCTTCTTCTAAAATTCTTTAAGGTAACCCCATACCTTTCTAGTGAAATCATTTCCTAAGAGTCTGATATAGTTATTTATTTGAATTAAAGTTGGAGTATCCATTGACCATGTAATCATACTGATACCAGGGAACTATTAGAAATAATAGTCCACGAGCACACCTGAGAGGGGGTGAAATGGTTGTGAGCCAATAATTAAACTTTATAAACCAATTACTCAATGCAAATCTGAACACATCAAATACTACACCATAACACAAGAAATTTTTGTCAAGGAAACCGTGTTAAGGGAAAAACCCCAATGGGAATTAGAACCCACAGATAATGCACTGAAAGTATAGTATCCCTGTTAGGATATTTAGCCCTGTTAAGAGCTGATTATTACATATAGTACATAGTCCCTGTTAAAGGAAAGACATTTTTAGGAGTCAAGAGAAACAAGAGGCTCTCTGCCCAAATGTGAAGGTTAAATCCACCTTCTAGACTCACTCTCTAAAATAAATATAGAGAGATATACAATAACCAGTGAACTAACTGATAGAAACTTTCTTTTCTTAAATAGTTCCAATGAATTTCATCACAATCACTATCTTTTATCTACGTCTAGCGGACTTAACAATTACAAGCTCACAGTTTCCAAATTACGCATCCATTCTTCCTCACCAAGAAACAACTCTCATTTATATAAGTTTACAATAAATAATGAGTTCATCATGTTAAGAATTCTCCAATGCACAAATAATTATATAGACCCTTGCTAAGATACAAACATTACCTTACACAAGTAAAAATCAATTACAAATCATCAATTATACTCCAAGATCCATCATCCACACTCTCCATCCTTAAATACTTTTCATCATTGTGGTTGGCCACAAATAGATCTTCGCAAGTTCACATGCTCAGATGACATCACCAAGAATACAGCAACCCAAAAATCACAAGTAACATTCTCCAACATGTCTTCTACCATGCCTTAAGCTCACAAATCATAACTCATGCTCGCATCCAATTTATCTCCAAAACTCAGAGACCAACTCTAACAGAGTTCTGTATCACTATTCTATAATTAGTCTTGACCAAAACAACTATAACTTATGCCAAAAATATGATCAAGTCAAGTGACCTTAGATATAATATCCCTGCTCATCCTTGTATACATCTCCATACTCGCATGCTCTAAAAACTCATACTATGTCTGTACACTTCTGTCAGTCTTCCCTGTACCAGTGATAACCAATCTGTATGAGACTTCAACTAAAACATATGTTGATATCAATGACAAAACATGAATATAAACACCTCTAACATAAATAATTCCAACAATCTCCCCCTTTGGCATTGATGGCAACATATGATAAAATCCATCAACCCAAACAGTATCCATCTCAATACAATCTTCTCAATATCTTCTTCATAGCTCCCCCTAAACCAGTAGGGATTTTCTACATGTATCTCTCCCCCTTTGACATTAATGGAAAAGGGTTCCATATCTCTTATCCTTCTCTAACCATCCCACCTCTTCAAGGTTCATATTTTTCAAACCTTCATGGCTTCAACAATCAAGTTCATGATCACCCAAATATGTTCTGATATGTTCTACGATCACTCCCCCTGAGGAGTGCATCCAAGCATGAAGTCCAGTGATTGATATAGCTCTAATAGCTATTGGACTGATGCATTTTTGCATCATTTTTTTCTCACAAGGAGGGGTTCCCACCCCAATCATACCTCTGAGATACTCAAAGGCATCTTTTGGCAAAGGTTTTGTGAATACATTTTTTATTTTCTCCTTTGTGGTGATGTACTCCAATCTTACTTCCTTTTTTGCAACCTTGTCTCTCAAAAAGGG
The DNA here is from genome assembly GCA_018584345.1 of Thuja plicata. Lineage (NCBI taxonomy): Eukaryota > Viridiplantae > Streptophyta > Pinopsida > Cupressales > Cupressaceae > Thuja > Thuja plicata. The sequence continues at coordinate 110,251 of MU223908.1, forward strand.
ATATTTGATTGAAATGTGTTTGGTCTTTGAATGCATAACAAGATTCTTTTACATGGTCATTGTGCTTTTATTATCACAATGTATAACTACTGACTCTTCAAAAATAATCCCAATATCCTTCGGCATTTGCTTCATCCACATAATCAGTTTACAATTTAAAGCAATGACAACATACTCAGATTGAGCAGTAGACAGAGCTATACAATCCTACTTCTTACTTAACCATTAAACCAACCTCTTTCCAAGGAAAAATGCACCATCACTTTTTCTCTTCCTATCATCAACACTATATGCCTAATCGGCATGAGTATAAGCATGAAAAGTAAAATTATCAAATTTTTTGATACCATAAACAATATTCTAGTGCTCCTTTCAGATATATGAATATCCTCTTAACTATAGAAAGATGAGTCTCTTTATGATCTTCTTGAAACCTCACAATAATTCCAACTGCATTAGCAATGTCTAGTCTAGTGCTAGTTAGAGATTGTAAGCCTCCAATCATGGATCTGTACTTTTTCTAAAAAACACTCTAAGATCCATCAGTAGTAATAAGCTTACAACCAATAACCATAGTTGTTCCAACAGGTTTACAATCTTCCATTCCAAACTTTTTCAACAATTCCTTGAGATACTTGGTTTAAGAGATGAAAATACCATGTTTGTCTTGAGTAATTTGCAAACCAAGAAAGAACTTCATTTCACCAATCATAGACATTTCAAATTCATTTTTCATTTCCTCAAAAAAATTCTTGCTAATTTCATAATTTCCTCCAAAAATAATATCATCTACAAAGACTTCAATAATAAATATTCCATCTTCACTAGTTCTCAACTACAAATTATTATATGCACTGCCTTTTCTGAAATCAAGATGTAGTAAATACCTATCTAACCGAGCATACCATACTCTAGGTGATTGTTTCAGTCCATATAATGTCTTTTTTAACTTCAAAACCATGTCTTCATCATCTTTCAAAGGAAAGCCATCAAGTTGCTCAATATACACTTCTTCCTCTAGATCTCCATTCAGGAATGCATATTTTACATCCATCTGATATACCTTAAATTTCTTGTGTGTTGCATAAGCAAGGAACAATCTTACTCTTTCTAATCTCACAACAGGAGAAAAATTTTCTTCAAAGTCTATGCCTTCTTGTTGTGAGTAGCCTTTACAAGTCACTCTAGCCTTATTACTTACAACCATACCTCCTTCATTCACTTTATTTCTAAAAACCCATTTAGTCCCTATAACATTCTTTTCCTTGGGTCTAGGAACCAAATCCAAAGTGTTGTTTTTGTCTACCTGATCCAATTCTTCATGCATTTCTTTAGTCCAAGATTCATCTCTACATGCTTCTGATGACATGTAACTGACTGAATGTTTGAAGATGTTAAGTTGATGATCATGCAAGGCATTAAATCAGTTAATGTATTGTATTGTCATTGATGTCAAATTGATATAATCTATATGGTCATGAAAATACTACCAAAGACTTCAAAGAATCGATGAATCAAGGCTATGCTATCAGTAATCCATACAAGTCAATTATTCACTAAGAGACTACATACAACGATGGAGTGCGCACCGACAGTCAGAGTAAAAGAGCAGACTCACAGTGTTACCCGACAAGCTAATGCACAGCATTACCGACGAGCAAAGTTACAGTGTTGCCTGATGAGAAAAACACAGAGTAACCCAACGGAAATAATTTCAGTGTTGCTCGATGGAGAAGACAAGTATGGAGATCCCGATGACAACTAAAGTCACACCGATGGAATAGTCAATTATCACTGATGACTAACTAAAGTGTTGATTGAAAAAATAAAGAGTTCAGAAAATGACAAAATGCTTAGTTTTCAAAAAGCTAAAGATAGAATTAATGGATACTTATCATTGTTTTAATCATCCAGATAAAGCCAAATATAAGTAATTGATTTAAAGCTGATTTGTCCAGATGGAAAGAAGATCTCTTTAAGATAAAACTAGAGTTTTCTTTAAATCTATTGGCGAGAATTGTGAAACACACCAAGAATCAAGAAAGCCAAGAAAAGGGGAAATCATGTCTATATAGAGAGAAACCCAATTCATTACGAATTGTGGGGTGAACAAGAGAATAGAGGAAAGATGCTAAAGAGAATCTGAAGGGGAAGAAATTCTTCTTTTAGACCTGATCAACAAGCTAATGAAAGGTCTAGATTCTGTAGACACCAACGAACAGTGAGACAACATCACAGAGCAGAACAGTGTGGAGCAAAGGTATAAGATTGATTATATTGATCAGAGAGGTAATGGACTTACAATAGATCTGAAAATATGCAATTGAGTTATATGTATGAACCGATCATTAGTGTTTTAGTTTAACCATTGAAGCATCAAGTCTCTTAACCGAGTAGGAATTAAAATTCTTTTAAAATTGAGATACATCCCAAGGAGTATCAAAAAATTTGATCATAAAACTAGCATTGGATATGCCCGATACCTATTGACATGCCAAGTGAGTGTTTGATCAAGGATGGTAGCATTAGATGCTAGATACTAGGTGAAAAAATATTTTTTAAATCCTCTAACAAGGTCACACCTAACAGTGTGTTTGTAACCTTTAACAGGGTTGGCTCTTAATAGGGCTCACTTCAAAAGAGTGAAAATTTGGGGTACCAGTCCCAGTGGTTTTTCCCTTAACAGGGTTTCCATGTTAAAAATCCATGTGTTATGTGTTTAATGTTTCACTACTTTACTATTTTACATTTCACATATACAATTCTGGATTGATCAATATACTCTGCATATTTAATGTGTTTCGGTAAATAGATGACTGCTTATCAGTAAACATACAGAAGAGAGATTTACAAAGAAATCCAACAAGTAGTAAATTGATAAAATTATTTCAAAGCATTCATCTTGTAAGACAGAAGATAACTTGAGACATAATTTTTTGTTATAAGTTTTAAGGGTTGATTTAACAATTAATTTTTGAGGCCACTGATTCACCCACCCTCTAAGTTATTACTAACAATTGGTATTAGAGCTTCTGTGCTTAGAAGGAAGGTTTCAAGACTTAAGCTAAAGATCACAAGATGAACAGACAAGATGTGCCCAAGTTCAACAAAGATAATTTTGCTTCATGGTAAAGCAGAATAAGACTCCACTTATTAGGTATTGGTAATGATGTTACCCAATACTTAGATGTTGAATATGTGTTACCCATAGGATCACCAAGAGTTGAAAAAATGAGAGAGAAGCATGAGCACAACTGCAAGATAATAGAGCTTGCTTCCTCACTCTCCGATGCTGAATTTGAAGATGTCAAAACCTGCAAAACTGCAAAGAAGATGTGGGACAAATTGCTGCTTGTACATGGTGGTGACAATAATTTCTTGAGAGCCAAGGTAGAAAGCCTTAGAGGAAAGTTTGATGATCTCAAAATGAAAGAAGGTGAAAATGTCACACAGTACAGCACAAGAATCAAAGAAGTAGTCAATGCTATCTGAGGAGTTGGAGGTGTACTAGAAGAAGATATAGTGGTAAGTAAAATTCTAAGAACCTTACTGCCTACTTATGCTATTAGAGTATCTTCCATTCAAGAAATGAGAGCAGTAGCAAATAGCAATGTTACTCTAGATAGTTTGATTGGAAGACTGATTTCATTTGAGATAAAATAACTTTGATAATAGTGTCTTACCAAACATAGAGCCTACATTCAAAACTTCTATGAGAATAAGTAAATCAAGTCATAAACACACTATGAGAAAAGATAGTGATAGTAAAAGTGAAGAAGAAGATCTTGATGAAATTGAAGCACTTATGGCTAGAAGAATGTAGAGAGGCAAAGGTAAATTACCACTTTTTTGTTTTAATTGTAAAGAGATTGGACACTTTGCTGCAAGATGTCATAACAGAAGAAAAGATGACAGAAGTATTGACAGATCATTTGAAAACAAGCCTGACAGAGGTGATTATAGAAGCTACCGACAATCAGAAAGAAGATATTCCCAAGACTACAAGGACAAAGGAAAGAAGGCCAGTTACCTAGAAAAATGAAAAGATGATGATACTGACACCGAATCTGATGAAGACATCAAGATGGTGTTTGTGGTAGTGAAAGATGATTCAGATGATGATGAATAAAGGTATGTAGAAACTAGACTCATATCTAAAGTTAGTAAAAATGATGTCTAGATCATAGATAGTGGCTGTACTCACCATATGACCGGTGATAAGCAAAATTTTGGGACTTTTGAATACTATAAAGGTGGTTCAATAAGAATGGGTAATGATATACCTTGTTATGTGGAAGGTAGAGGAACCATAATGTTGAATAACCAGATAAAATGTGAAAATGCTTATTGGGTAAATGGATTGAATCATAATCTATTGAGTGTTTCTTAGTCGAATACTTTAGGTCACAGAGTATCATTTGAAAATAAGAAGGCAAAGATCTTCAATAAATCAGGAAATCTGATTGGTACCGATGAGAAGACAAAAGGTAACTTATTCTATGTGAATGATACTGACACCACTTGTTTGATTGCTAAAAATGAAGATATATGGTTGTGGGACAAAAGATTGTGTCATGTGAATTTTGACAACATGATAAAGATTAGAAAAAAAGAGAAATGTCAGAGGCTTACCGACGATGACCAAGCCTGACAACATCATGTGTAAGAATTATCAAAAAGGTAAGATGACAAAATCTAGTTTCAAAATCAAAACCCATACATCTTATGCAATTCTAGAATTAGTCCATACTGATTTATGTGGACCTAAGAGGACAAAGAGTTATTATGGAGATAGATATTTTATTCTCTTTGTTGTTGATTACTCTAGAATGATGATAGTCATGTTTCTAAAAGATAAATCAGAAGAATTTAAGATGTTTAAATGGTATAAGGCAATGGTTGATAAATAAAGTGGTAAGGAGTTAAAATGCTTAAGGTCACATAGAGGAGGTGAATTTATTTCAGATCAATTCCCTAACTTTTGTAATCAGCACGGAATCAGAAGATAGGTCTCTGCACCGAGAACACCACAGCAAAATGGAATTGCTAAAAGAAGGAACAGATCCATAGTTGATTGTACAAGGACATTGATGATAGAGAAAGGCATCACCCAAATCTTCTAGAGGGAAGCTGTCAGTATTGTTGTTTATACATTAAACAGAGTACAATTTAAGAAAGACACCAAAAAGACACCTTATGAGCTTTGGTATGAATATACACCCAATGTAAGTTATTTCAAAAAATTTGGCAGTCAATGTTATATCTTAAAAGATGACAGAAATGGAAAACTTGACTCCAAGAGTGATGAAGGAATCTTGCTAGGGTATTTCACCAAGAGCAAGGCTTATAAAAGTCTAAATAAAGCCTCTAACAAAATTGTTGAAAGTGCAAATATAAAGATAGATGAATTTGCAGAGAAGAATGAAAAGGAAAGCACTAAAGAACCAAAGGACTACAATAGGTTTTCTTACAATGAGGAACCTGAAACTCTACTTGAACAACAATGTAGAGCTCCCGAGCAATAGATCATTTCACTCGAGCAACAGGCTACAAATACCGACGATCAGAATATCACTCAAGATGATGCACAAAGTGATGGAGAACATAATGAAGAACAAGATGATGATCAAACTGATAGACAAAGAGCTGAACCTATACTTGCAAGATATGTCAAAAAGAATCATCCACAGAACCAGATCATAGGAGATAAAAAGGCTAGTATGAGAACCATAAGTACTCTAAATACAAGATGTCTTATTTGTGATTATGAGCCCAAATCTATCAATGTTGCACTAGATAATGATGAATGGATAAGTGCTATGAATGAAGAAATTGAGAAGATAGAGAAAAACAAGACATGGAAACTTGTACCAAGACTAGATGACAAGAATCTCATCGGTATAAAATGGATATTCAAGAATAAGCTGAATGAGAATGGAGAAGTCACTAGAAATAAAGCAAGATTAGTATGCAAGGGGTATGCACAAGAAGAAGGGATTGATTATGGAGAGACCTTTGAACCTATTGCTTGGCTAGAAGGACTAAGAATATTACTTTCTTATGCTACATATAAAGGCTTTAAGGTATACCAAATAGATGTCAAGTCTGCATTCCTAAATGGAATACTTGAATGAGAGGTATACATTGACCAACCAGAAGGGTTTGTTGATCCAGACAAGAGGAACATGGCATGTAGGCTACACAAAGCCTTGTATGGATTGAAACAAGCACCCCAAGCCTGGTATGAAATACTTCATTCCTATCTTATAAGTATTGGATTTGTAAGGACTAATGAAAACAGTAATCTTTATTTGAAGGAAGATACTAATGCTAACATTTTTTATTGCTGAGATATTTGTTGATGAAATCATATTTGGAGGCAATGATATGCTATGCAAATCATTTGCAAATGAAATGAGCAAAGAGCTTGAGATGTCTATTTTTGGAGAGATCAAGTTCTTTCTTGGTCTACAGATCATGCAATAAGATGAAGGTATTTTCATTACACAATCCAAGTACATCAAAGAAGTACTAAAAATATTCAAGATGGAAGAGTCCAAACTAGTTGGAACACGGATGGCAATTGGATGCAATCTGAAAAAGGAGGACAATTCATCAGAGGTAAATCAGACTTTGTACATATCAATGATTGGAAAACTCATGTATGTTGTACATACTAGACCATATATTACACATGCAGTAGGAATAGTTGCTAGATTTTCTGCTAATCCTAGAGAATCACATATGACTACTGTGAAAAGAATCCTAAGATATCTAAAGAATACCAAGGAATATCACTTATGGTATAGAAGAGAAGGCAAATTTGAACTTAAGGTCTTTACCAACGCTAATTGGGCTGGAAATATTGATGACTGAAAGAGCATAACTAAAGGAGAATTCTTTATGGGTAACAAACTTGTCACATGGATTAGCAAGAAGCAAGGATACATATCTCAGTCTACTATAGAGTTAGAATATGTTGTTGTTTCTGCAAACTGCTCAAATATTGCATGGATCAAATAGTTACTGGAAGGTATGCATATTAGTAATAACTGAGAGGGGGGGTGAATCAGTGGCCTTAAAAAATTATCTTTGAACTTAACCACCAATCAATAAACCTCAGATTATAATGTCCCTACAAGATGCATGCCATGAAATTCTTATAATGATTAAGTATCTGTTGATTTACCTTGTCTGTCCTTATTCTCCTTGATTACCGATAAGCAGTATAATTATTTATTGAAATACAGTAAATATGCAGAATATACTGATAAATCTAGAATGAATTATGTCAAATACAAAACAATAAAGAAATGAATCATACACACATATAACACATGGATTTTAACGTGGAAACCTTGTTAAGAGAAAAAACCACTGGGATCGGTACCCCAAATTTTCACTCTTCTAAAGTGAGCCTTGTTAGGAGCCAACCCTGTTAAAGGTTATAAACACACTATTAGGTGTGACCTTGTTAGAGGATTTTACACATATAGGTTTTCACTTAGTATCGGGCATCTAATGCTACCATCCTTGAATTAGCCTCTCTCTTAGACTGTCAATAGGCATCGGGCATATCCAATGCTACTTTCATGAATCAACCTTTTTGGCACTACTTGGGATGTACCTCAATATATAGAAGAATGTTAAGTCCTACTCTGTTAAGAGACTTGATGCTTCAATGGTTAAACTAAAACAAAATGACCTATTTCTAATGCAACTTGAATTACAGATTGTTAGATCTATTTAAGTACATTACCTCTCTGATCAATTTATCAATTCAATTCTTTTGTGCTCCATACTTTCTGCTCTGTGATGCTGTGTTCACTGTTCGTCGGTGTCTGCAGAATTCCTTAGCTCTCCTTCAGCTTTATTGATTAGTACTGCATGAAGTTGTTCTTCATCAATTTCTCTTTAGCATCCTCTTTCTATTCACTCCCCTTAATTCCATTTTCATGTGTTACAGAAATGAATTAGGCTTGTCTCTTATATAGACATCATATTCACTATTTCTTGATTCTTGATTCTTGGTGTAAAAAAAAATCTAGCCAATTTGATTTAAGAATAACTCCTGATTTGTCTTGTAGTTATCTTCATGCCAATTGTATAAATCAGCTTTAAATCAATTACTTAACTCTGGTCAACTTAAACAAAGAAAAAAACTAGTTAAGTCTATCTTTAGCTCTTGCCAGCTAGATATTTTGTCATTTTCTGAACTCTTTGTTCCGTCAGTCAACTCTTCAGTTAGTCATCGATTACAACTGCCAGTTCCATCAGTGTGAATCCAGTTAGCTTTGGGATCTCTGTCCATCGGGCATCCTATGGTTTCGCTTTGTTGGGCAACAATATCTTCTGCTTGTTGGGTATCACTGTGACTTTTCTTCTTTGCCTCTACCAATGGTGTGCACTCCATCGGTGTTATATGTCACTTAGTGAATACTTGAATTTTATGCATTGTTGAAAGAATAACCTTTGTTCCATTGATTCTTTGAAGTCTTTGGCATTATGTACATGACCGTATAGATGATATCAAGTGACATCAATGACAATACAAACCATTAACTGATTTAATGCCTTGCATTATCTTCAACTTAACATTATCAAATATTTAATCAGTTACATGTCATCAATCTCTCCCTTTGGAATTGATGGAGAAAAACTTATATTATCACACTATACTATTTCTAATACAATATTAGATACAACTGTTGAGATTCATCAAACTACCAATCTCTCCCTTTTGTCAATCGATAAATTTTTTAACTTCGGTAAGCTCTATTTTAGCTTAGATTTGATTCCTGCAGTTCTCTTTTCTTCTGATGTGTTGAGTCCTTTTCTTGTGTCAATTTCTCTCCTTTTGATTGTTCTCCTATTTTGATGTCTTTTTCTCTTTTCAGCAACTCTCCCTTTGTGTAATCTTTCATACAACTTTCTTTCTTTAAGGATATAATCTCTCCCTGTTGGAGTAATCTAATAATATATAGTCTTTCTCAGGAGAATATGATAATATGGATAATCTCTCTCCCTTTGACACCAATGCCAAACAAATATTTTACAAATATATGACATTCATGTCAAACAATCATTTTTCTATCCATAATATATTCCTTGAATTTCCCTTATCCATCAGCAATACAAAAATAATCTCTGGTGCTCAGTTCTGATATATACCCGTTTGTATATAGATGTAGCTTTTAAGTTCATCTCATTACTTGCATCAACATGAATGATGTTCTAATAAAATGTAGGCTGATACAGCCTTCAATCATTTTACTGACTGGTAGACAAGGGTTTGACCCCTAGTCTTTTTCTCAGGTACTCAAATGTATCCTTGGGTAGTGGCTTGGTGAAGATATCAGCTAGTTTTTCTTTGGATTGCACATACTCAAGTATCACCTCTTTTTCTTGAACTTTTTCTCTCAAGTAATGATACTTGATGGCAATGTGTTTAGTTTTTGCATGCATGACTAGATTCTTGGAAATGTTTATTGCACTGGTGTTATCACAATAGATAATCACTGGTTATAAGATTTCCATATGCATACCTTCTAGAAACTGTTTGATCCATGCAATATTTGAGAAATTTGTAGCAGCAGCAACGTACTCTACTTCTGCAGTATACTAAGAGATGCATCCTTGCTTCTTGCTAATCCATGTGACAAGTCTATCACCCATAAAGAATGCTCCTCCAGTTGTGATATTTTGGTCATCAAGATTCCTAGCCCAATCAATAGGGGGTAAACACCTTAAGGTTAAATTTTCCTTCTCTTCTATACCATAAGCTGAATTCCTCAGTATTCTTCAGATATCTTAGAATTCTTTTCACCGTAGTAATATGCGATTCCCTGGGGCTAGCAAAAAATCTAGCAACAATTCCTACTGCATGTGCAATATCTAGTCTAGTGTCTACAACATACATGAGTTTTCCAATCATTGATCTGTACAAAGTATAATTTACCTCTATTGTTTTTTCCTCCTTTGTCAACTTACATCCAGTAGCCATTGGTGTTCCAACTAGTTTGGATTCTTCCATCTTGAATATTTCCAGGACCTCTTTGATGTACTTGGACTGTGTAATGAAAATTCCTTCACTTTGTTGAATGATCTATAGACCAAGAAAGAACTTGATCTCACCAAACATAGACATCTCAAACTCTTTTCTCATCTCATTAGCAAATGATTTGCATAGCATATCATTGCCTCCAAATATGATGTCATCAACAAATATTTCAGCAATCAATGTGTTAGCATCAGTATCTTGTTTTAAATATAGATTACTATTTTCACTAGTCCTTATAAATCCAATACTTATAAGATAGGAATTAATTCATTCATAATAGGATCTTGGAGCTTGTTTCAATCCATACACAGCTTTGTGAAGTCTACATACCATGTCCCTCTTGTCTAGATCAACAAACCCTTCTGGTTGTTCAATGTATATTTAGTCTTCAAGTATTCCATTTAGGAATGTTGACTTGACATCCATCTGGTATACCTTGAATCCTTTGAATGTAGCATAAGAAAGTAATATTATTACTCCTTCTAGCCTAGCAATGGGTGCAAAGGTCTCTCCATACTCTATACCTTCCTCTTTTGCATACCCTTTGCATACTAGTCTTTCTTTGTTCCTTGTGACTTCTCCATTCTCATTCAGCTTATTCCTGAACGTCCATTTTGTACCAATGATATTCTTGTCATCTGGTCTTGGCACAAGTGAAAATGTTTTGTTTTTCTCAATCTAGCCAATCTCATCATTCATAGCACTTATCCATTCCTCATTATCTAGTGCAGCATTGACAGGTTTTGGCTCAAACTCACAAATTAAACAATTTGAGTTTAAACACTTACTTCTTGTTCTTGTACTAGCTTTCTTATCTCATATGATCTAGACCTTTGGATGGTTCCTTCTTACATATCTTGCAAGTATAGGTACAGTTCTTTGTCTATCAGCTTGATCATTATTTTGATCTTCATTCTGTTATTCATCACCTTGCACATTATCTTGATCATTATCCTGACCGTCAGTATTTGCAACCTGATGCTCAGGAGAAATTATTTGTAGCTCAAGGGATCTACATTGTTGGTAGGGTAGAGTGTCAGGTTCCTCATTGTAAGTGAACTTATTGTAGTCCTCTGGTTCTTTAGTGCTTTCTTGTTCATTCTTTTCTACAAATTCATCTATCTTTACATTTGCACTTTCAATAATTTTGTTAGAGGCTTTGTTTAGACATTTGTAAGCCTTGCTCTTGGTAGAATACCCTAGAAAAATTTCTTCATGACTCTTGGAGTCAATTTTTCCATTTCTATCATCTTTTAAGATATAACATTGACTGCCAAAAATTTTGAAATAACTTACATTGGGTGTGTATACATACCATAGCTCATAAGGTGTCTTCTTGGTGTCTTTCTTTAATTGTAATATGTTCAGTGTGTAAAAATAAATACTGACAGCTTCCCTCCAGAATATTTGGGTGATGTCTTTCTCTATCATTAGTGTTCTAGCACAATCAACTATTGATATGTTCCTTCTCTCAGCAATCCCATTTTGTTGTGGTGTTCTTGGTACAGAAACCTGTCTTTTTATACCATGCTCATAACAAAAGTTAGTGAATTCATCTTATATAAACTCACCTCCTCTATATAATCTTAAAAATTTTATATCCTTACCACTTTTTTTCTCTACCATAGCCTTATACCATTTAAACATCTTAAATGCTTCTAATTTATCTTTTAGAAACATAACTGTCATCATTCTAGAGTAATCGTCAACAAAGAGAATAAAATATCTATCTCCATAATAACTCTTTTTCCTCATGGGTCCACATAAATCAGTATGGAGTAATTCTAGAATTGCATCAGATGTATGGGTTTTTCTTTTGAAACTAGACTTTGTAATTTTACCTTTTTGACAGTTTTTACACATGATGTTGTCAGGCTTGGTCATTGTCGGTAAGCCTCTGACATTTCTCTTTTTGCTAATTTTCATCATGTTGTCAAAGTTCACATGACACAGTCTTTTGT
>MU223908.1:128407-139124 GCA_018584345.1 Thuja plicata
AAATATAATGATTCTATTATGAGTATTTGCATTGTGTGGATATAAATCTCTGTGTTGTTATTTATATTCCATTGTGTGGTTATTGGTTGGGGGCTAGGACATCTCCATTGGGGATTCTCCTGCCTTGACCTTCATCAATTATCTTCAACTTAACATTATCAAACATTTAATTAGTTACATGTCATCAATGAATATGCAAATTCTAGAGCCAGTAATTATGGATTGTGATAATACAAGTGCAATAAACATTTCCAAGAATCCAGTCATGCATGTTAAAACAAAGCATATTTCCATCAAGTATCATTATTTAAGAGAACAAGTTCAGGAAAAGGAGGTGATACTTGAGTATGTGCAATCAAAGGAAAAGTTGGCTGATATCTTCACCAAGCCACTGCCCAAGGATGCATTTGAGTACTTGAGAAAGAGACTAGGGGTCAGACCCTTGTTGACTGGTCAGTAAGATGACTAGAAGGTTGCATCAGCCTACATATTATCAAAATATCAGTCATGTTTATGCAAGCAAAGAGATGCACTTCAATGATACATCTATACACAGCAAGGTATTTATCTAATCCAAGCACCAGAGTTATTACCGATGGATTGGGAAATTCAAGGAATATATTATGGATAAAAAGGATCTGTTTGACATCACTATCAAAATATTTGTTTGAAAAGATGTTTTTTTGGAATTTCTATCAAAGAGAGAGAGATATCTAATTATCATACATAGATTATATCCATTATCAACTCAGGGAGATATCATATCCATCGAAGTATCCAAAGGGAGAATGTAACAAGAAAGGGAGTGTACACACAAAGGAAGAGAATTGTTGACAAAAGACATCAAAAGAAACGAGTATAGTCAAAGGGAGAGAGTTTGATATAGAAGGAGAATACATTACATCAGAGAAAGAAAGATTCTACATCTATCTAGTGAAGGGATTGAAGACAGAAAGAAAGCTGCAAGAATCAAATCAAAGCTATTTGAGCTTAACAATAGCGAGACATTTGTAATAGTTACATTAGGAGAGCTTGATGAAACTGTATATTTCATATTATATTAGCAATAGTATAGTATGATAATGTAGTATGTTTCCATAAATGCCAAAGGGAGAGATTGATGACATGTAACTGACTGAATGTTTGAAGATGTTAAGTTGATGATCATGCAAGGCATTAAATCAGTTAATGTATTGTATTGTCATTGATGTCAACTTGATATAATCTATATGGTCATGGAAATACTCCCAAAGACTTCAAAGAACCAATGAATCAAGGCTATGCTATCATTAATGCATACAATTCAAGTATTCACTAAGTGACTACATACACTGACGGAGTGCACACCGACGGTCGTAGTAAAAGAGAAAAGTCATAGTGTTACCTGAGAAGCTAATGCACAACATTACTAACAAGCAAAGTTACAGTGTTTCTCGATGAGAAAAACATAGAGTAACCCAACGGAAACAATTTTAGTGTTGCCCGACAGAGAAGACAAGGACGGAGATCTTGATGACAACTGAAGTCGCACCGACAGAATAGTCAGTTATCACTGATGACTAGCTAAAGTGTTGACTGAAAAAATAGAGAGTTGAGAAAATGACAAAATGCTTAGCTGTCAACAAGCTAAAGATATAATTAATGGATACTTATCATTATTTTAATCATCCAGATGAAGCCGGAGATAAGTAATTGATTTAAAGCTAATTTGTCCAGATGGAAAGAAGATCTTTTTGAGATAAAACTAGAGTTTTCTTTAAATCTAATGGAAATAATTGTGAAACACGCCAAGAATCAAGGAAGCCAAGAAAAGGGGAAATCATGTCTATATAGAGACAAAACCAATTCATTACAAATTGTGGGGTGAACAAGAGAATAGAGGAAAGATGCTAAAGAGAATCTGACAAAGAAAAAATTCTTCTTTCAATCTTGATCAACAAGCTGAGGAAAGAGCTAGGTTCTGCAGACACCAATGAACAGTGAGACAGCATCACAGAGCAGAACAGTGTGGAGCAAAGGTATAAGATTGATTATATTGATCAGAGAGGTAATGGACTTACAATAGATCTGAAAATCTGTAATTGAGTTGTATGTATGAACATATCATTATTGTTTTAGTTTAACCATTGAAGCATCAAGTCTCTTAACCAAGCAGGACTTAAAATTCTTTTACAATTGAGATACATCCTAAGGAGTATCAAAAATTTTGATCATAAAAGTAGCATTGGATATGCCTGATACCTATTGACAGGCCAAGTAAGTGTTTGATCAAGGATGGTAGCATTAGATGTCAGATACTAGGTGACAAACTATCTTTTAAATCCTCTAATAAGGTCACACCTAACAATGTGTTTGTAACCTTTAACAGGGTTGGTTCTTAACAGGGCTCACTTTAGAAGAGTGAAAATTTGGGGTACCGGTCCCAGTGTTTTTTACCTTAACAGGTTTCCACATTAAAAATCCATGTGTTATGTGTTTAATGTTTCATTACTTTACTGTTTTACATTTCACATATGCAATTCTAGATTGATTGGTATACTCTGCATGTTTACTGTATTTTGATAAATAGATCACTGCTTATCGGTAAACATACAAAAGAGAGATTTACAAAGCAATTTGACAAGTAGTAAATTGATAAAAGTATCTCAAAGCATTCATCTTAAAGGACAGAAGATAACTTGAGACATAATTTGTGGTTATAAGTTTTAAGGGTTGATTTAAGGATTAGTTTTTGAGGCCACTAATTCACCCCCCCCCCCTCTCAGTTATTACTAACAGCTTCATCAGTATTTTTTGGTTCTACTTGTGAGATCAAACAAATCTCATTTCTTATTCTCAATCTTTTCATCATTCCTTTATTTGCATCACCAATAAAAATAAATCAAGATGATTTTTCTGAACATACCTTGGTGTCTTTGAAGTTTTAGTAGAATCATTTAACCATACCTCAATTTCATTATCAACCACAATAGTTTCATCTTGACTTTCATTAATCTCCATATTCTTTGTAATCTTATTATAGTCATACATTCTTTCCTGAATCTAAAATCTATCATCAATTCTCACAATAGCACTTTCAACTATCTTCCTCAATCTCAGATTGAAACACTTATAATCCTTACTCTTAGTAGAATAACCAAGGAAAATTCCTTCATCACTTCTAGCAGCAAATTTTCCTATCTCATCATCTCTTTTGATATAACATTTTCTATCAAATATTCTAAAGTATTTTACAGTAGGAGCATGATAAACCAAAGTTCATAATGTGTCTTACTAGTACCTTCTCTGATCTGAATTTTGTTTAAAGTGTAGATTGCAGTACCAATAGCTTCTCTCCAATGCACATGTGACACATTCCCCTCAAGCAACATAGTCTTGGAAGTATCTAGTATAGATATGTTTCTTTTCTTTGCAATCCCATTATGTTGTGGAGTTATAGAAGATGATGTTTGTCTATATATTTCATGCTATTTGTAGTAGTTATTAAACATATATGATGTAAACTCTCAACCTCTATCATAACTCAAACATTTTATCTTCACACTTGATTCATTCTCAACTTTTTGTTTGAAAATATTAAACTTATCAAAAGCTTCAAACTTCTCTTTAAGAAATGAAACCCACATCATCCTAGAATAGTCATCAACAAAAAGTATAAAATACCTTTCTCCATGGTATGATCTTGTTCTTGTAGTACCACAGAGATCTTTATGCACTAGATCTAACTTCCCTTTTGATGAGTAAGATTTTCTCTGAAAACTACTTCTAGTTTGTTTCCCCGTCACACACACTCTACACTTGGTGTTAGAGGGCTTCACAATTTTTTGTAAATCTCTAACTATATTTTTCATACTTGCTTTCACAATGTTATCAAAATTTATATGACAAAACCTTCTATGCCATAACCAACTATCATCAACCTTCGCAACAAAATGAGTAGCCACTATATTATTCAGTTCAAACACGTTACCTCTTGATTTGTACCTGATGTGATCAAATCTCCTGAATGACTTCTGATAGTACATTTCCCATCATTGAATTTCAAATGATATCCATTGTCTACAAGATGTCCAACTCTCAACAAGTTATTCGTAAGCCCATAAAGAAGAAATACATTATCAGTATTAGTTTTACCATCAAGAGAAATTGAACCTACTCCAATGTTCCATTTTGGACTGTTATCACCAAATCTGAATACACCACCATCATACTTAGTTAGCTGAATAAATTTAATTTTATCACTAGTCATATGATGTGAACAACCACTGTCTATGAGCCATTCAAATTTCTTTTCAACATGAGAAACTATGACTCTTTCTTGATGAATAGTCTCATCATCTTTAATAGAAATAAATCAATTTTCATCATAATCCACAACATCATCATCAGACACACCTTCACTAGACTATTAGCATCCTTATCTTTAGAATAATCTAATCTATGAAACTTAGGTTTATTCTTGGGAACCCTTGTGGGAAATATAGATGCAAAATGACAAATCTTATCACATGAAAAACATTTCAGGGGTAACTTCCATTCAAATATACCCTTACCTCTATTTTCTCTTCTTGTGATTAAAGCCAAAAGCTCATCTAGTTTCCTTTCTTCTTATACTATTTTTTCCCAATCATCAGTATATTCATCAATTTCTTCATACATTTTACCTTTGTTGGTGCTCGCGAGACTTGATAGAGCCTTTTTTCATTCTGCACAATCACCTTAAATGCAGATTCTACATTAGGTAAAGTATCTCCCAGCTCTGTGACCTCAAAGGTGGTCAACTTAGCAATCAATATTTCTCTATTGAAGTTTTTTTTCAAGGGTATGATCTCTTCTATCACTTGCACTTTAGTTTTATAAACATGTGTCAAAGATCTGAGAATATTTGTGATCACTTCTTCAGTAAATGTGCCTCCAGAGTTTCTAATCCATGTAACAACCTTTGTAACCCTCTGTACATATGCTCTAACATTCTCATCATATCCCATTCTTAAACTATCCATCTTAGTCTTTCAATTTTGTAGTTTTAGCTACTTGGTAAACTTATCTTATTCATATAATGCCTCTAGTATTGTCTAGATTTTATATGCAGAATCCAAGTCTTTAACTTCTATAAATTCACCCTTAAACAGTGCACTGATCAATTCTTCTCTTGAAACCATATTACAGCTAAACATCTTTTTTTCATATTCATTAGATTTATCTAATTCATCTTCATTCTTTATCTTCTCATCCTTCTTTGTAATCATCCAGTAGTCAATTCCTAAATAGAGTAGATGAGTTCTCATCTTGTTCTTCCAACTGTCAAAATTTTCAAGATCAATTTTTGGACTCTCCTTCCTATAGTACACCATCTTCAGGATCACCTCAAACTGTTAATTTTTCTCTCAAAGGACCATAGGCTCTGATACTAATTGTTAGTAATAATAATCCACCAACACAAATGAGAAGGGGGGTGAATCAGTTGTGAGCCAAATAATTAAACTTTAAACTTTATAAACCAATTACTCAATACAAATCTAAACACATCAAATACAACACCATAACACAAGCAATTGTTGTCAAGGAAACCTTGTTAAAGGTAAAAAAAATCCCGGTGGGAATTAGCACGCACAAATAATGTACTGAAAGTATATCATCCATGTTAGGATATTTATCCTTGTTAGGAGCTTATTATTACATATAGTACACAGTCCTTGTTAAAAGAGAGACCCTATTAGGATTTAAGAGAAACAAGAGGCTCACTTCTTGGAACACTGCCCAAATGTGAAGGTTAATTCCACCTTATGGAATCACTATTTAAAATACATATATAGAGATATACAATAACCAATAAAATGAATAATAGCAACTTACTTTTCTTAAATAGTTCTGATAAAGTTCATCACAATCACTATCTCTTCTCTACATCCAGTAGAATTCACAATTACAAGCTCAGAGCTTCCACATTACACATCCATTCTTCCTCACCAAGAAACAACTCTCCTTTATACAAGTTTACAATAAACAATTAGGTTGGCCGATTAAGACTTCCCCAGTGCATAAATAATTATATAGACCCTTGCTAATATACATATGGTACCTTACACAAGTAAACATCAATTACAAATCATCAATTATACTCCAAGATCTGTAATCCACGCTCGCCACCCTTTAAATACTTTTTTTTATTGTATTCAGACACAAACATATCTTTTCAAGATCACACACTTCATCTGACGCCACCAAGAACACAACAACCCAAAAATCACAAGTAACATTCTCACACATGTCTTCTACCATGCCTTAATCTCGCAAATCATAACTTGTGCTCACATCCAAGTTATATCCAAAACTCAAAGACTAACTTTGTCACATTTCTTTGTCATTGTTATGTAACCAGTCTTGACCAAAACAACTATAAATTATGCCAATAGTATGATCAAGCCAAGAAACCTTAGATATAAGATCCTTGCTCATCCATGTATACATCTCCATGATCACATGCTCTAAAAGCTCATACTGTGTCCATACACTTTTTTTGGTCTTCTATGACTTCAACTGAAACATATGTTGACTTCAATGAAAAAACATGAATATCAACACCTCTAATAGAAAAAATTCCAATAGGAACATGTTTTTAAAATGGAAAAACAAACACATGATCACCTGACCATACTTGAAATTTTGTCTCTTATCCCTTTTGATCTTTTCCAGATTAAACATTAGCTTCTCTCTCATAGCTTCATCCAAACAAAGTATTTATTTTCCTTGATCATCATGTTGTTTGTATGAATAGCACCAATGCATATACTATTCATTCTACTAGAATGGTACACCTTGTATCCAATAACCATAGATGCAG
Source organism: Thuja plicata (assembly GCA_018584345.1). NCBI lineage: Eukaryota > Viridiplantae > Streptophyta > Pinopsida > Cupressales > Cupressaceae > Thuja > Thuja plicata. Next base: position 135,252 of record MU223908.1, read on the forward strand.
ACTTTACCTCTTCATCTGAAATATCATTCATAGTCATAGCACGACCATCCCACTTAGATTTTGTCAGTTTGATCACTTCATCCTTAGGAAAGGTGTGAAGAATGGTTACACCATTGGTTGCGCATAGACCAGTTATAGCATGGATTTCTTCCTTTATGGTTTTATGTGGTCTATCTAACCACATGAACTATTCATGAATTTTTCTCAGAATATACCCAGCCTGATAGTCTTCAAACTCATTAGGGTAAGTGACTACATGATGAAAACCTTTATCATAAATTTTTTTATGTTCATCCTTCAACACTAAGTTCTCATCACATAACTTATTATCTTTTTCATATATTTCCCCTAATCCTAGGTCTTCCAATTTGCAATGAATAAAATCTCTAACATCCTCTACATGCATAAACCCATAGGGTACACTAGTTAGGGCACACACTAGGTCATTTTCCATTTATTTGAATGGATGTTTCTTAAAATTAGGTCATGACCTCTCAGTAATATCAATCAACTTAGGAGTAGTCATATCAAATTTTCAACCATGAGAGCATATATCATATAAATACCTCAAATAGTTCACAACTAGGGTTCTTGCAGAATAACACGACAACACTTGATTAATTTTCTCTTCTAGATCAACACAAACAATCTCTTCTTATCACTTGGATCTTTGAAAATGACTCAAACAATGCTACGTTCACTCCAAAATAGCTTTCACAATGTGTAAGGTGAAAATGAAATCCAAAATAGCCTTTTTATCTACCTTCACACACATATATTAAATGCACTTACCAATAGAACTTACCTTTTCACCGATTGACCCAAAAACTCATTACTAATGATCAAAACACCATGTAATTTATCAAAGCATCATAATACACTCCAAATTACCTTATTGCATCATAAAATATTGATAGATCTTACCATACACCTATAGGGGGTCCTAATATGGATTAAACAATACATTCTCCCCCTAAGTGACATGAAGGCTTAGTTTGATGATGAATTGTCCACACCTAATGGAGATATGGATTCCTCTGATGTCTTACTGTCTTCCTTTTTCATCCAAATCTTGTTCATCTATTTCCTGACCTCTTCTATATTCACAATCTTCTTTTCTTCCTGATTGCTTGACTGGTTTACCGATTGGTTCCTTAGCGGTTCCTAGCTAGATGTCCAATCTTGTGACAATGAAAACATGCCATACCAGTTGATCTCCATGGTCCAGCATTACCTCTTTCGCACCTCATTCTCCAATTCACAAATATGTGTGCATAGTTACCATGGATTGATCCTATTACATTTATTTGCCTCTCCCTTTGGTAAGGTTTTTCCCGGTTCACTGGTGACCTTTGATTGTTCACTCTTGACCTACACTCGTCATCTTTGTGACCATATTTATTATAGTTGTAATAATAACCATCAAAGCTACTAGATCTACTACTGAATCTAGATTTACAATCATAAGTAGTATGTCCATATTTATTGCAATTATAGCAATATCCATCAAAAGTGCTAGCTCTATTTGTAGACATGATTCTACATAAATTTTCAGTATGACCTACCTTATGACAATTGAAACATACAGGTTTGTAGGCTTTCTTACCATAATTTATTTGGGTTACCTTCAGTGCAGAATTTCCTTCTTTCTTGATCTCCTTTGTTCCATAAGATTCACCAGCTTCAAAAGTAGAATGACCGATATATCCAAGACCTGTGGTCTCTTTTCTCCTTTTTTGATTCCTTAGTTGTTCATCAATTTTCATAGTGCTCTCATTGGATTTATCAATAGATCATTAGCAGTTTTCAACTCTTCTTTTAATTGCTCATTCTCATTTCTTAGAATCTCATTCTCCCTTAGGGATTTTCCATTTCTTCATTTGTATCATGCAGATGTCCATGCAATGTGCTAACTTCTTGTCTTGACTTAAAAATTTCATCCTCTACAGCTTTTATTTTTTTATCCTTGGCCTTTAGGATATCTTCTATGACTTTCCTTGCATCCTCTATAGATCTCCTTGCCTCTAACTCTTCACACATTCTGATTGATTGAGATTCAATCTCTCTCTTAAGGTTTTTCTTGTCTTTGTGCAATTTTTCATTCTCCATAGCCATGGATTCTAGGGCTACATCAGATTCCTCATATCCACTTTTTTGACAATTGCTCAATGTAGTCTTGACTCCCACTTAATTTTTCAATAAGATCTTGTCTTTTAGCTCTAGACTGCTTGAGTTGTTTCTTTAATTCCTCAATGATCATTTTAGCTTCTTTAAGTTTCATCTTATGCTTCAACAAACCCTCCATATTCACCTTAAGGATCCTCCATGAGTTGTTAGGCTTCTTGAAGGGAACAAGGCTTTGATAACATTGTTAGTCTTTAAAGACACTAAGAGGGGGTGAATCAGTGCACCCACAAAATTGAAACACTTCTTCAATAGCTTCCACAAAAGCCAACATGCAAAAGATAATACTACATAGAAGCTAAGAAATTAAACCAATCACACAAATTAAACTCAAGGCAAAAGATTTTCCTTGTGGAAACCCTTGTTAGAGGGTAAAAACCACATGTGAGATGATACCCACAAATTTAACTAGTGCACCAAAGAAATTTACCCTGTTAGGACAAATTACAAACACCCTGCTAAGGGTATATCTAGTTAAGAGTATATTTAGCTTAATTAGAAGCTAATATAAGTCTTTTTAAGAACTACCATGTTAATGTTAATCTCTAAGTTCTGTTGATGATTAGTGACCAACACTTAGTCATTCACTTAGGCAGTTTTAGTTGGCTATCACTGTGGCCAAGCTAAAACTATGCAAGGCCAAGCAACATTGCCGAGCAGTTTTTAGTTTGCTAAGTTACATTGTTGAGCCAAGTAGGATACAAAGATGTTAAGTGCCGAGCAACACAGAAGTCAAGTGCTGAGCATAACATTTTTTGTATACATGTCTAGAATGATTCAAACTTTGAGGATAAGTGATCTGGCCGACTTGTATAAGCTTTTTGGGCCGACTTATGTATGCATTTAATATTCTTCTATGGAGTTAGTTATGCATTTAATTTTTTTATCCTATGCATGATCTATTGTAACCATTAATTGTAATACCATCAAGGTATGGGTATCAAATCTTGATCGTTGATCTAGATCTTGCTATGAAATGTGAACAAATATATTAGATTGCTTCCAAACCCTATTTTATAAATGTAAGGAGTGAGTAGACGAAGTGTGGTAACTACATTTTTGAAGTGAAATGCACAGAGGGTTATTTTGTTAAGAAGTAGAGATCAAGCAGAGTGACAACACAGTGAGCAGAAGAGTAAAGTTATATCAAATTATGAGATCATAGAAGGTACTAGAAAGAGGAGATTTGTCATTAGCATATGAGTGCATAACAAAGGATCAATACTTTAGACATTCTAATCATTATATCAGGTAAAAATCTCTTAACAGAGTGGTTCTAGCAGACCTTTCTTTATCTCCTAATAGATGGCTTACTTTATTGTAAGTTGAAATCAATTCATAGGGTAGATTGTAATGATCTTTAGCTCTTAACCGGGTAGACCTTTAACAGGGTAGAGTACATTTTGTAATCAACATTTGTAGCCTTAACAGACACACTTTATTACTGCAGTAGTGGAGAATTTTGTGGGTGTCATCCCCACCCCAGTTTTACCTATTTAGGTTTATGGGTTACCAAGTTCTTGTGTTATGTGTTATTTATTTCATTGTGTGGATGCTATCTAAGATTACATTAGATTCATATATGTATGAATGTGGATCAATTTGTTTTAAGTTTTTAATTTTGAAGATCTGATTCACCCCCCCCCCCCTCTTAGTATCTTGCTTTCCCATTATTGTATTTCCAATAAT
>MU223908.1:146030-159780 GCA_018584345.1 Thuja plicata
CCCCCCCCCCCCCTCTCAGTATCTTGCTTTCCCATTATTATATTTCCAACAGTTAAGGGATTACAAACTCCTTTTGAGAGTTACCTGGTTAAAAGATTTATACTCCAGATCTTGTTAGCGATCCTACTCACCCTATTATGATTGACCTTGTTAAAGGATTTCACTTTCAAACCTATTAGGGATTTCCTTTAGATAGACCCAAGAATAAATTACATGATTATGAAACTTCCTTTCTGACATATTCACTTCAATTCTGATCACAATTTCTCCTTAAAAATCAACTCTTCTTTCTTCAACTTTACACAATCAAAATTACCTATAGCATCATCACATCATACCCTAAAACTCGATTTCATCCTTATTTTATAACAACGTTTCCAAGTCATCCTTTTCCCTAAAATGTTTTACCCACTGATATAAAAATCAAATCTGATCGCACCAAAATACATTGGTCAACTCAATAAAGTCAATACAACATTAACAAGACATAAATAAAATATTCAGTGACACTAAATTGACCGGTTAGATGATCTAATCAAACTCACTTTGTCTTCCTCTTGTTCTTCCGTCCAGTGTCAATTTAATCTTCAATAACTTTCTCAACTCTTCACTCTAACTGATGTGGTCGCATATATAGCTAGATATGCCTTTGTAGATGATAAATGCATGATCGCTCATCTTAACATGATCTGTAACTCAAAATTAGGTTTCCTTAATCTTGCATACTATCTTCGTCCTAGTTGACTGAACACTTAGTCAATTCACCAATTCGATCCTTCAACACCATCGGTAAAACTGATCTCATGCCTCTAATAGATCATGTTTCCAGCAATGACAACACCACAATATAATATCATCATCAAAACTCATATCACCTTCATCAAATTCTAACACAATATACAATGGGATTCATTGAATGTTGGATAATACATAGTAATGATCAAGAACAACATCCTTGAACATGAACCAGATCCATAAGTCACACCACGATCCTTCAGAATATGTTAGCCATCAAGTTGACCAAGAACAATAATAACAACAACATGTTACATGAAAATAACCAAATCTGATCGCATAACCAAATGTGATCTAGAAATATAAAGAGGACACAATATATATACATCATAAAGTAACATGAAATGCCACGACAACAACGAAAAAAACTCTATCTCAGAATTCAAAAAAATCTCTACACTACTCATCAAGAACACAAATAGAAACCTCTGTCATTAAGGAAAAATATATTGCCAGCATCTAAATCATGAACCACTCAAGCTGAGGACACACATCCATGTCCTAAAATCACCACTAGGTTAGCAAACCAAGAATATTTCATAACTAATCCACATCAATTCAAGAACTGTAACATTGTCTCTATCTGAACAACCAAAATACTAGTCTATGATAAATCATTCATAGATCACTCAAATCAACATGTGAACCTTTGTAAATTGACATAGGTCAAATACAAACATCCTTAAAACCATCTATACCTTTGCAATATCTTATCTTCAATATAGTAGTCATACCAAAACAATCTTCTCATTGAACATCTCAGGAACACACAAGAAAATTGTCACTAATAGTAGGAATATGTTGACATCAATGACAAAACAACATTTTCAGCAGATATATGCATGATGTCTCAGCAATATCCAATAATATCCCTTTTTGGCATTGACGGAAACATATGGTGTGAAAAAATAAATCAATGCACAAAGAAACCATATCAACAGTACTACCAACAATATCCACAATATATCTTTCAAAATTGTCTTCATCCATATTACTTGTATACAATTAACAATAGTAGCAACATATTCAGCTTTAGCATTAGATTGTGAAATACAATTTTTCCTTTTACTTTCCCATGAAACTAACATTTTTCCCAAAAAGAATGCTCCACCACTTGTTCTTTTTTTTTATCCACATTACCTGCCCAACCCACTTCAGTAAAATAATTCAATATAAAATTATCTTCCTTACAATACCATAATCCATAATTAATCATTCCCTTCAAGTATCTGAATATCCTTTTAACATAAACAACATGTGATTCCTTTGGTTTTTCTTTAAATCTTGCAACAATACAAACAACATTCACAATATCAGGTTTGGTCTATGTTAAGTACAATAATCCACCGATCATTGATTTGTATCTTTCTTGATTTTCTTTAGGTAAATCATCATCCTTTGTCAATTTGTAACGAGTAACCATAGGAATACCAACATGTTTTGAATCATTCATACCAAATTTCTTCAACAATTATTTCACATACTTAGATTGATATATGATAATACCTTTATCAGATTGTATAATTTGCAGTCCAAGAAAGAATTTCATCTCTCCTATCATAGACATTAAATTCTTTCTACATCTCGTCAGCAGATTCGTTACTCAACTTTACATTTCCATCAAAAATAGAACCATCCACAAAAATTCAACAATCAAAATATTATCATGATCAACTTTGAAATATAATTTACTATCAGCAATACCTTTACCAAAATCAAGTTTCAATAAATTATTATCTAACCTTACATATCGGGCTCTACATGCTTGTTTCAAACCATACAATGCTTTCTTCAATCAAAAAACTATATCATCTTAATAGGTCAAACGAAATCCATTAGGATGCTCAATATAGACTTCCTCTTCAAATTCTCTATTCAAACATGTTGACTTAACATCCATCTAATATACCTTGAATTTTTTGTAAGTAGTGTTAGGAATAATACAACTGAGAGGAGGGGGCTAAATCAGTTATATGTCAAATATTTAACCTTTAAAACTTAAAATCAATTACTCAATCCAAATTTGAACACTTCAAGAATAACACCATAATTGAAGTATTTGTTGCCAAGGAAAACCCTGTTAAGGGAAAAAAAACCCCGATGGGAATTAACACCCACAAATAATTCACTAGAAATATTGTATCCCTGTTAGAAGATCTAGCCCTGTTAGGAGCTTATTATTACATCCAGTACAAAGTCCCTATTAAAGGACAGACCTGGTTAGGAGTCTTCTCAACCCTATTAGGGTTTTAATGATATTATGAGATCACTTCCCGTGAACATTTCCCAAAGTGAAGGTTAATCCACCTTTTGAAGGTTAAAGCCACCTTATGGATCCAATATTCAAAGAGAAGTATAAAATTATGCATATAATGATGAACTAACTATATCATCGCAAAATGGAAGCACTTCCATTTTAGACTGGTTTAGCCCTTTGAGTAAGTGGTTTGGGGTCATGTCAAATGCCTTGAATGGGTCTTTGACTTGGATCTAGATTTTCCCCTGTTCTGCCCTATTTTCCACTTCTCTCTAGCCTGTTTCTGGCATTGTGCACTGATATTTTGATGTTCTTGACCTCAGGGTCAAGGTCAACCTTGACCCTAACCTAGGTCAAGTTCAACCTTGACCCTGACCTAGGTCAAGGTTGACCTTGACCTTGGCCTAGGTCAGAGTCGACCTCGACCATGACCTTGGGTCCAAATTTCAAGTTTCTAGGGTTTTCAGTTGTCGGGCTTTGGAAAGATTTAACTCATGCTTTCGGGTCAGTTGTTTCAGTCTCTGATGTAACGACTCTTAAAATTATATTTAATATAGGTCCACTTCTATGGGTATAGGCCTAATTGGTATTTAATTCTCCTATGTCGGCCTCTCTAGAAGATTGTGCCCTAGATTTGTATATAAGGAAGCCTTCTTCCCTCATTTTCTCTAAGACAAAAGAAGATAAAAGAAATCAATTGAAGGATAATCTATGCATGATCTACCAAAAGAATTCAACCATTCAATAATTCAAGCCTTCAAGCCTTCAATTCATCAAGTAGATCCATTGTTATCCATTGGAGGATTCAAGCTCTATGGAGCTCGCTTGTTAAAGATGTCCTTATCCACATCCATGCAAGCTTCTTCCTATTCCAAGATGCATTCAAGATTAGTGTTGAAGATCCAAAGACAATTGATTTGAGACATCCTATATTATATATCTTACATTCTACATTCATTTGGAGCATCCATACTTGTGGATCCAAGGATTTGAATTCTCCACAAGGGTTTCAACATAAGCAAGGTGAATTGTTCTATTTCCTTTGTTTATTACTGTAATTTCAATTATATTATCAGGTTAATTCCAAAACTGGGATTTGACCAAGGAAAACCCCACCCCCCAACAAACAAAACTATTTTTATTTTAGGTACAGGTATGAGACAATGAATTATAGAGCAAAATCGGATACCCTTTTGGGCAAACTTTTAGGATCTGAGAATAGAATTTTTGTCAGAGTAGTGCAGGTCAAGGTTGACATAAAGGGTCAAGGTCAACCTACCATTTTTAAATATCTATAGTCAATGTTTTTGAAGTTGCAAAGAAGATTTGGATACCCTTTTCAGCCAACTTTTGAGATCTGGAAACAGAATTTTCGTAAGAGTAGTGCAGGTCAAGGTCAACATTTTGGGGTACAATTGTGCCCCCGCATTTGGGTCAAGGTTGACCTGACTCAAAAGATAAAAATATTTATGGGTTTTATAGATCTCACAGTTTCAGTTCAAGAGCATGGAAATCAATAGTTTATGAGACCGTTTGACAAGGTTTTCAGCAGATTCTTTTTTACAGATAAGTACTTTTTATTTCTTCATTCCATTATTCTTTGCAAGCATTTCCAGATTTACATTCCTTATCATTCCAATTAAATTTAAGTGGTTAAATGTGGCATAGGGTCTCTTTTATGTGCAAATCCCAATTGTTCAAAACCCTATCTTAAGATCTCCATATTTTCCACATTGTATTTTGGTGAACCCGCGATAGACAGGTCTTTCTTTTTGGTGTTAGATTTGCATCTTATTTTAGATCTTACATGCATTTAAAATTAGATTTATTTTATGCTTTTGCATTTATATTTCAAAAATAAAAAATCACAAATTTCTTTAAAAATACAAAAACGTTTACATTTTTCATGCTTGTAGTGCTACTTTGTGTTCAACATGTATGATTTTTGTTTTGAATACTTTGATGAAGCTTTTATTGTGAAAGAGGATAGATCCCCTAATGAGGTACATGGTAGTGAGGATGACAATTGTTCAAATATGATCTCCATTGATCCTATTCCTATTTTATCCTCCTCCACAACCTCTTCAATTGACCTTTAACCTAGGGTGTTTGCATGGTTACCTTCATGTTCCACTGTTTGCAACATTGATGCACCTAGAATGTTATATCTTAAACCTTTGTTGATGGTAAAAGGATTTCCTCGAATAACAAATAATGGTAAACCTATAGATCCTTTGGATTTCTTTGATAACATGGATTCTATTTCATATGCATATCATACAAGGAATAACCCTCAACCTAATCCGGTGGTTCCTACTTCTTTACCACCTTCTCAACCCATTCTTCCTCCTCCACCCCGTCTTCCTAGCAAGGAGTATGATTTGATAAACCAATTGTGCAATAACCCTGCCAATATTTCTTTATGGGAGCTTCTTCAAATTTCACCTACCTACCATGAAGCCTTTCAAAAATATCTAGAAACTCTTCCCACTCTACCTCCTAGTCAAGAGAACATCAATGCCTTCTTACAATGCATGCATGCTACCTCGGGTCCTCCTGACATTGTATTTACTCAAAATGATTTACCTTCTAAAGAAGTTCAGAATCAATATGATGCTCTTATGGTTGTTGTTACTATCAATAAGAGTATCATTTGTAGGACCTTGATTTATAATGGATCTGGACTTGATATTTGTAGCATGGACATGATCAAAGTGATTAAATATGATCTTTCAACTATTCAACCTGATAATGTTCCTATATGTGGCTTTGATAACATTGATAAGAACACTTTGGGCATCATTACCTTACCTATAAACGTAGGTCAGGTCATCCTGAATACTCCTTTTCATGTTATCCCTAGACCTCTTAATTATAACCTCCTTTTGGGTAGACCTTGGTTGCATGAGATGCATTTTGTTCCTTCCACCCTTCACCGTAAAGTCAAGTTTATTCACAACAACATGATATATACACTTCATGCGGATGATGCGCCAAATCCCTGTTTGAATATTCAAACCCACAATACTCTTATTCTTAATTGTAATCCTTCTTCCTTTAATTCTCTTCCTGGAGATGATTGGGGAACCTTGGATTTTAATCCTACCTTTATTAGAGAGTATAAGGTTTCTGATCTTGATTTTATGAAGCAACAAAGAGAGTTTGAAAAATGAGCTTTTGCTTCTACTTCTAATGCCCTTCATAATAAATTTGTCACTGCTTATACCTTCTATGAATTTTTCAAACCTACTAGTGATGACATAGTGACTACTAAATTTCCATTGACTCCTTCTGATATGTCTTCTCGTTATGGTCTTGGTTATCATTTACTAGTTAAACAAGGATTCCATGGTCAAGGATGTGGTAAGCATAAACAGGGAATTCAAATGCCCTTACAGAATGGGGGGCATGAGAATTCTTATGGATTTTGATTTAATCCTCAACAACACATCAATAACAACATCTCAAATAACACTTTAAAACATGATGAATCTATGAAGGAATTTTCCCAAGAAGTTCTTCTGCCTAAACTCCTTCGTGCTAAGATGATTACTAGACCTAAGCACAAAAAGAAACGTAATCCACACTTGAAGCCTCTTCCTTTTTTTTTTATCACAGATTTCATGATCATTCTACTAATGAATGTCAAGCTTTACATTATAATATTAGGTAACTCATTGATAGTAAAGTTATTTATATATCACGTGGCAATGAGTTGTATTTCAATCTTGTTTTCTCTAAATAACATTTCTGTTCCTATTATAGAGCTCCACATTATGTAAACAATGTTAACCTAATCCTTGGGGGCTCGATGTCTTGCATAGTGTTGTGAGTGATATAATAGGTCCTCTTTCATCCTTGTTCCTATACTTGGGGGAAAGGATGCTATCTCATTCTTTTATGTCTTTTTGGGATCCCCTTTTCCCTTGGTTAAGTAGTATCTATCTATTATGTGATATCCAATCATACATGAAAATTTTGGTTTGCATTGAGGATCTATGTCCTTGATCATAATCTATTTCGTTGTTTAACATTGGGTTTCCATGGTTGATAAATCTCTCACCTTGGAAACTAAATAGTGTGTTATCCCTCACAAGGGTTACTTTTTCACTTCTTGTATGATATCTCTTTGCATTTGTCCCTTCCATGGCCTCATAGGAGTTGTGACCTTCTTGGCTTGGACTGGGTGTTGTCTATGGATATTCTCTTGATGTTGTTGAAGAAGGCTTTATCCTTGATCTTTTCTTTCCTTAATATGTCAAAATAGTATGTATTTTTCCATCTTAAGGAGGGGGAAAATATATGGCCTCCCTCGTTCTATATTATGCATTTTTGTTCTAACCTTTTTGTGTTTAAGCATACTAAATCCTCTGAAGGTAATGCACATAAGTTGCTAAATCCTGAAGAGATACGCATTTAATTACAATTCAATATGCTAAATCCTCGGAAGGTAATGCACATAAGTTGCTAAATCCTAAAGAGATACACATTTTACAAATGTATTCCATGGTGATATGGATCCATGGGTACTTCACAAAGCTGCTAGAAGGTGCACAACTTTATGGAGTGACTATCAAGTACTTTCTTGGTGGGCCATCCTATCTTTTTTGTGGTTCACTGTGAGATACACACATCTTACTAGGCGAGCTAGCCACCCCCTCTCTCTTTCTCTTTTACTGGTGATGTCTCTCTTATTGTAATCTTGGAGGTTGACAAAGACTTGAGTCCTTGGGGGCTTGAGGATTGCTTTGTCCCTTTTGATTTCAATAAGATTATATTTTCTTTGTGATTTCATTTACCAAGAGTTTTCATTGATTCCATACTCTTGCTAAAGTGAGGGCTAAATGTATCGTCAGAAAATGGAAGCACTTCCATTTTGGACGGGTTTATCCCTTCGATTAAGTGGTTTGGGGTCATGTCAAATTCTTTAAATGGGTCTTTGACTTGGATCTATCTTTTCCCCTATTCTAACATATTTTCCACTTCTCTCTAGCATGTTTCTAGCATCCTGCACTAAGATTTTGAGGTTCTTGACCTCGGGGTCAAGATCGACCTTCTAGGTCAAGTTCAACCTTGACCCTGACCTAGGTCAAAGTCGACCTTGACCCTTACCCAGGGTCCAAATCTCAAGTTTCTAGGGTTTCCAGATGTCGGGCTTTGGAAATATTTAATTCCCACTTCTGGGTCGGCTGTTTCAGTCTCCGAAGTAACAACTCTTAAAATTATATTTAATATAGGTCCACTTCTAGGGGTATAGTCTACTCCTAGGGGTATAGGCCTAATTGGAATTTAATTCTCCTATGTTGGCCTCTCTAGAAGATTGTGCCCTAGATTTGTATATAAGGAAGCCATCTTCTCTCATTTTCTCTAAGACAAAGGAAGATAAAAGAAATCAATTGAAGGATAGTCTATGCATGATCTACCAAAAGCATTCAAGCATTCAATTAATCAAGGAGGTCCATTGGTAGCCATTGAAGGCTTCAAGCTCTATGGAGCTCTCTCGTTGAAGATCTCTCCATCCACATCCATGCAAGATTCTTCTTATTCCAAGATCCATTCAAGATTGGTGTTGAAGATCCAAAGAAAATTGATTTGAGACATCCTACATTCTATATCTTACATTCTACATTCATTTGGAGCATCCCTACTTGTGGATCCAAGGATTAAAATTCTCCACAAGGGTTTCAACATTAGAAAGGTGAATTGTTCTATTTGCTTTGTTTATTACTATAATTTCAACTATATTATAAGGTTAATTCCAAAACTGGGGTTTGACCAAGGCAAACCCTGCCTCCCCCCAACAAACAAAACTATTTTTCTTGTAGGTACAGGTATAGGACAACTAATTACATAGAAGAATTGGATACCATTTTCGGAAAAATTTTGGGAATCTAAGAATAGAATTTCCGTCAAAGTAGTGCAGGTCAAGGTCAACATAAAGGGTCAAGGTCAACCTATCATTTTCAGATATCTATAGTCACTGTTTCAGAAGTTGCAGAGCAGTTTTGGATACCCTTTTTGGCCAACTTTTGGGATCCGCAAACAGAATTTTTTTTGAAGTAGTGCAGGTCAAGGTCAACATTTTGGGGTACAATTGTGCCCCTGCATTTGGGTCAAGGTCAACCAAACTCAGAAAATAAAAATATTTCTGGGTTTTGTAGATCTCACAGTTCAGTTCAAGATTGTAGAAATCAACAATTTCTGAGACTGCTTAACAAGGTTTTCAGCAAATTTTTTTGGAGATAAGTACTTTTTATTTCTTCATTCCATTATTCTTTGCAAACATTTCCAGATTTACATTCCTTATATTTACAATTAAATGTAAGTGGTTAAATGTGGCATAGAGTCTCTTTAATGTGCAAATCCCCATTGTGCAAAACCCTATCTTAAGATTTTCATATTTTCCACATTACACTAACTGATAGCAACTTCCTTTGTCTATACAGTTCTAATGAAGTGCATTACAAACATAGTCATTGATCTACATCTAGCAGAACTCGCATCCACGTGCTCGCAGCATCCAATCCATGTTTTCACATCAGGATGCTACTTTCATGTATACAAGTTACAATAAGAAATTAGGTCGACCTATTAAGACTTCCCCAATGAACAAAAAATTACATAGACCCTTGCTAAGATACACATGGTACCTTACACAAGTAAATAGCAAATACAAATCATCAGTTACATGCCAAGCTCCATAATTCATGATCGTCATTCACTAAGCACGTTACATCTTTTTGGTCAGCCCTAAATAGGTCTTTACTAGTCCACACACCACAGATGATGTCATCAAGAATCTAGCAACCCAAGAATCACAAAGAATGTTCTTCCATGTATCTTCTATCATGCCTTAAACTAGCATATCATAACTTATACTTGCATCCAAGTTGTCCCAAAAAATTAGAGACCATCTCTGTCATAATCCTCTTTCACTTCTCTATAACCAATTTTTACTTAAATAGCTATAACTCATGCAAACAGTAATATTAAATCCAACAACCTTAGATATAAGGTGTAAATACTTCCCTCTACACAAATATGTGCTCGCACATAGTGAAGCATTGTACACTATCCATACACAGCTAGCAATCTTGCATGTACCTATGATAACCAGTCTTTCTAAAACTTCTAATGCAACTAATTGAAACATACATTGAAATCAATGATAAAACATGAATGTCAACACCTCAAATAGAAAAAAATACAACAATCGCCCTCTTTGGAATTGATGGCAACATATGTGAAAAATCATCAACCCAAAAGTAGCTTTCTTAAAACAAATTTCTCAATATCATCTTCATAGCTCCCCCTAAGGCAGTAGGGATTTTTCACCTAAATCTCTCCCCCTTTGACATCAATGCAAAAGGGTGCCATAGTTTTTTTCTTTCTCTGCACATCCCACCTCTGCAAGGTGTAGCTCTTTCAAATTTGCATGCCTATAATTAACTAGGTTCTTGATCACCCAAATGTGCTATGTTGTGTTCCTACGATCACTCCCCTTGAGGAGTAGATCCAATCATCAAGTCTAGAGAATAATATAGCTCTAATAACTACTGGACTAAGGCACTCTTGCATCATCTTATTCTCACAAGGATGGGTCCTCACCCCCAATCATACATTTGAGATACTCAAAGGAATCTTTTGGAAAAGGTTTTGTGAATATATCTTCTATTTTGTCCTTTATACTAATGTAATATAATCTAAATTCCTTTTCTACAACCTTGTCTCTCAAAAAGTGATACTTAAATTAAATATGTTTAGTCTTTGAAATCATAACAGGATTCTTTGACCTATTCATAGTGCTCGTATTATCACAATGTATAACCATTGTCTCTTCAAAGTTTGTCCTAATATCCTTCAACATCTGCTTCATCTAGATAATTTGTGTACACTTTATAGAAGTAGCTACATATTCTAATTCAGTAGTAGATTGAGCTATACAGTCTTGCTTCTTATTTAACCATGAAACCAACCTATTTCCAAGGAAAAATTCTCCACTACTGGTTCTTTTTCTATCATCAATACTTCCTACCCAATCAGCATCAGTATAAGCATGCAATGTAAAATTATCAAACTTTTCATACCATAAACCATATTCTAGTGTCCCTTTCAAATATTGGAATATCCTTTTACCTACAGCAAGGTGAGTCTCCTTAGGATCAGTTTGGAACCTCGCAACAATTCCAATTGCACTAGCTATGTCTAGTCTAGTGTGATTTAAATACTACAAATCTCCAATCATGGACCTATATTTTGTCTAAAAAACACTTTTAGATTCATCAGTAGTAGTAATCTTACATCCAGTAACCATGGGTGTTCCAACAGGTTTACAATATTTCATCCCAAACTTCTTTAGAACCTCCTTAAGATACTTGGTTTAAGAAATAAAAATACCATGTTTACTTTGAGTAATTTGCAAACCAAGGAAGAAATTCATTTCACCAATCATAGACATTTCAAATTTTACTCATTTTATCATTGCCTCCAAATATTATATCATCCACAAAGACTTCAACAATCAAGATTCCATCTTCACAAGTTCTCAAATACAAATTAGTATCTACACTACCTTTTCTAAACCAAGATGTAACAAATACATATCTAAATGAGCATACCAAGCTCTAGGAGCTTGTTTCAGTCCATACAATGCCTTCTTCAACCTACAAACCATGTTCCCATTATCTGTCAAAGGAAAACCATCAGGCTGCTCAATGTAGACTTCTTCCTCTAGCTCACCATTCAGGAATGCAGAGTTCACATCCATCTGATACACCTTGAAATATTTATGTTTTGCATAAGCAAGGAACAATCTCACTACCTCTAACCTCACAATAGGTGAAAATTTTTGTTCAAAGTCTAGACCTTTTTGTTGTGAATATCCCTTTTAGACTAGCCTATCTTTATTCCTCACAACTATGACTTCTTCATTCATTTTGTTTCCAAAAAATTATTTAGTTCCAATTACATTCTTGTCCTTAGGTCTAGGAACCAATTCCCAAGTGTTGTTCTTCTCTATCTAATCTAGTTCCTCCTGCATTATCTTAGTCCAATATTCATTCTACATGCTTCATCAATAGTCAAAGGTTCTACTTGCAAAATTTAAAAAAAAAAAACTCATTTCTAACTTTAGACCTTGTCATCATGCCCTTATTAACATCACTGATAATCTGATTCTCAGGATGATTCATCTTAACATACCTTATTAGTGTCTTTTGGGTTTCTATAGGCTCATCCAAGCATGTCTAAATTTCATTATCAATCTTAAGATTATATTCTGTCTCTTGATTTTCAGTATTCTTCTCATTCTCTGAGGTCTGAATCTGAAGCCTCTCATCATTTTTCACATTAGCACTTTCAACTATTTTTCTCTATCTTAGATTGAAACAATTATAAGCCTTTCTTTTAGTATAATGGCCACACTAGTAAATTTGACTTCAAATTTTGACAAAAATTGGTCGAAATTTCGACAGTAATTGGTCGAATTCACGACCAAACCTTTCGTCACTCTTTTTTTGTCAAAATTTTGACATTTTTATTATTGGTCACAATTGCAACCAAAATAGAGGTCAAAATTGCGACTATAGCTCTTCCTCAATTTGATAGAAATTGCCGTCGAAATCTGTAGGGAAATGGTCAGAATTTCGACCAATATATGGTCAAAATTTCCACCAAAACATTGGTGGAAAGTATAGAATGCACGTCGAAATCTCTTCCTGTAATGGTTGAAATTTTGACCAATCTTTCATCAAAATCTCTTCATGGAATGGTCAAAATTTTGACCAATCTTTCATGGAAATTTTGACCAATGCTTTGCTTTCCACCAAGGTATTGGTCTAAATTCTGACCAATAGTTGGTGAAAATGAGTCACAACATCGGTCAAAATTGCGACCACCAGTTTCAGAGATTTTGACGTGGATGCTTTGCTTTCCACCAAGGTATTGGTCAAAATTCTGACCAATAGTTGGTGGAAACGAATCGCGACATCGGTCAAAATTGCGACCACCAGTTTCAGATATTTTGACGTGGATGCTTTGCTTTCCACCAAGGTATTTGTCACAATTTTGACCAATACCTTGGTAGAAAAAATAGGGCAGTGGTCGAAATTTCAACCAATGCTTTGGTGGAAATGAAAGGGGAATTGGTCGAAATTTTGACCATTGCCCTATTTTTTTTTAAAAAAAATTTGTACCAATTAATTTTTTTTATTTCTACTTGGATTCAACTGTGTAGTTTTTTGAGTCTCATTGGCTCTGGGTGATGCTCATAGAGGTGAAGGACTGGGAATTCCTGGGAGGTCACCCATCCCTATACCACTCCAGCTAGAGCGCACTTAACTACGGAGTTTCCTCCATGGTTAAACCCACTCTGCTTGCATCCTCATTTGTAAAACCTTCACCAAGTGCTGTGCCTTATGAACCATCCATTAGAAAGCCCCTTAATCTTATCAACTGATAAGCTTAAGGGGATTTCTAATGGATGGTTCATAAGGCACAACACTTGGTGAAGGTTTTGCAAATGAGGATGCAAGCAGAGTGGGTTTAACCATGGAGGAAACTCTGTAGTTAAGTGCCCTCGAGTTGGAGTCGTACTGGGATGGGTGACCTGTCGAGAAGTCCCGGTGCTTCACCTCTGTGAGCATCACCCAGAGTCAATGAGTGCTAAGTGTTCCATTCATTCTCATGAGAGATGGGTTC
>MU223908.1:159880-201228 GCA_018584345.1 Thuja plicata
CTTTAATATTTCTTATCCCCAGACAACACATATAATCTGTATTTGTTGATTTTTTTTCTCAACATCTTAGATGGTTTTGATATTAAATATTTGGGGGGATTCAGGAACATTAACGGTGTAATAAGTACAAAACCCTAAAAAAAAAACATGAAGAGTACCTTTCTGATGCGAGCGAAGGATGGATTGCAGGGCACATGAAAGCAACCAAGAATCTTGTTTCAGAGAGGAAAGTTGAATGAAAGGCAAAGTCCCTTTGTGCTCCTTGGTCCTCGGCGTGTTTCACTCTGCAAGTGGCCGCGGTAATTGAAGTGTAAAATGAAGTTACATTTTCTTTTTTTTTTACCTTTATGCATGTGTTGGTCAAAATTTTGACCAACACGGGCATAAAAGTAAAAAAAAGAAAAGTTAACTTTTATATTGCGACCAAACAAAACAATTTTGCAAGTTGGTCAAAAAGTTTGGTCGCAATTTAGGGTCAAATATATTAGTGCCAAGTAAAATTCCTTCATCACTTCTAGCATCAAACTTTCCAATTTCATTATCTCTTTTGATGTGAAACTTGCTACCAAATATTCTGAAGTATTTTATACTAGGAGCATAACCAAACCAAAGTTCATAGGGTGTCTTATCAATACCTTCTTTGATCTAAATTATGTTCAAAGTTTAAATAGAAGTATTGAATGCTTCTCTCCAATGCATATGAGATACATTACCTTCAAGTAACATTTTCCTAGCCACATCCAGTATAGTTCTATTTCTTCTCTCTTCTATCCCATTCTGCTAAGGTGTCATAGGAGAATAAGTTTGTTTGTATATCCCATGCTTTTTGTAGTAAGCATTGAACAAATATGATGTAAACACTCCACCTTTTTCTAACCTCAAACATTTTATCTTAAGACCTGATTCATTCTCAACTTTTTCTTTGAAAATCTTGAACTTATCAAATGCTTTAGATTTTTCTTTGAGAAATGCAACCCACATCATCCTAGAATAGTCATCAACAAAAAGTATAAAGTACCTTTCACCATATTATGATCTAGTCCTTGTAGGACCATAAATATTGGTATGTACCAGATCCAACTTTCCTCTTGCTAAAAAGGATTTAATCTGAAAGCTTCTCTTAGTTTTGTTTCCCATCACACACTCTCTGCACATAGTGTTAGTAGGCTTCACATTTTTTGGCAAATCTCTGACTGCACTAGTATTACTGGACCTTACAATATTATCAATATTTATGTGACAAAATATTCTATGTCATAACCAAGTGTCATCTACCTTCACAAAAAAACAAGTTTCCTTTGTATTATTCAGCTCAAACACATTACCTCTTGACTTAGCACCTGATGTGATCAAGTTTCCAGATTGACCTTTGATAGTATATTTTCCATCTATGAACTATAAGTGATATCCCTTATCTACAAGCTATCCAACACTCAACAATTTGTTCTTAAGTCCATCAACAAGTAATAAATCATCATTGTTAGTTTTAATATCAAGAGAGATTGAGCCTACTCCAATGATCAACTTAGGAGTGTTATCACCAAATCTAACTATGGAACCATCATATCTACTTAGTTGAACAAATTTATCTTTATCACAAGTCATATGATCTAAAAAAAAACTATCAATGATCCAGCCTGATATCTTTTCAACATGCGAGACTAGGGATTTTTATTAATGAATAGGTTCATCATCTTTAATAGAAATAAATCCAATTTCATTCTCATCATTCATAGAATCATCATCAGACACACCTTCACTAGCATAGTAGCATTCCTCATCCTTAGGATTATAAAAGTTTGGCTTATTCTTAGGAACTCTTGTAGGACATCTAGATGAAAAATGACCAATCTTATTACAAGAGAAATATTTCAGGGGTAATTTTCCTTCAAACTTACCCTTACCTTTCTTTTCCTTTTTTCTATTAGAGCCACAAGTTTGTCTAGTTTTATTTTTTCTTCTTTTATCTCTGCCCACTCATCAGCATATTTTCCAAGCTCTGCAAGTCTATTACTTTTTCTTGAGATCGCAAGACTTGATAAAGTCTTTTTGTCATTATGAACAGTAGCCTTGAATGCAAAATCTACTTTGAGTTTGAAGTATCTTGTAACTCTGCGGTCTCAAAGGTGGTTAGCTTAGCAATCATGACTTCTTTGTTGAATTTGTTTTCAGCAGTATGATCTCCTTTATCTCTTGCACTTTAGTCTTGTAGTCAGGTTTCAAGGATCTAAGAATATTTGCAATCACTTCATCTTAAGTATATATGCCTTCTGAAATCCTAATTCTAGTAAAAAACTTTGTAACTCTCTTTATATATGCTCTGACATTCTAATCATCTCGAATCCTTAGATTGTCCATTTTAGCCTTCCATTTTTGTAGTTTTTCCTGCTTAGTGTATTGATCTCCTTTATATAGAGCCTCTAGCCTTGTCCAGATCTTGTGAGCTTAATCAAGATCTTAAACCTCTATAAATTCTTCCTCAAAGAGCGCACTTATCAGTGCTTCTCTTGCAACCATATTGCAAGAAAACATTTTATTTTCTTCATTAGTAGCATTGCATAATTCATCTTCTGCCTTGATCGGTTCATCATTTTTTGTAATCATCCAGTACTCAATTCCAAAGAAGATCAAATGAATTCTCATCTTGTTCTTCCAACTTTCAAAATTTTGAACTCTCCTTCCTATAGTAAGCCATCTCTAGATCACCTCAATTTTTTAAGCTTTCTCTCAGAGTACCACAAGCTCTAATACCAATTTTTAGGAATAATACAACTGAGAGAGGGGTTGACTAAGTTGTATGCCAAATATTTAACCTTTAAAACTTAATTAATTACTCAATTAAAATTTAAACACTTCAAGAAAAATACCATAACACAAGTATTTGTTGTCGAGGAAAACCCGGTTAAGGGAAAAGCCCTAGTGGTAAATAACACCCATAAATAATGCACTAGAAATATTGTATCCATGTTAGAAGATCTAGCCCTATTAGAATTTGATTATTACATCGAGTGCAAATTCCATCTTAAAGGATAGACCCTATTAGGAATCTTCTCAACCCTATTAGAACTCTTGTGTTTCAACCAATTCCTTATTAGAAACTTCTTCATCTTGTTCTACTAAGACATTTTGATTCTTATTATGATTTTGTGCTTCCATTACCTAATTGTATTCTTCATCATCTGATTCATATTTTCAAGATCTAGTTTATTTCTGATAACTTTCATCCACTTTGACATTAGCACTTTTAATTATCTTTCTCAAACTATTTTTATAACATTTGTATTATTTTCTCTTTGTAGAATAACCAAGAAAGATTCCTTCATCACATCTAGGATCAAATTTTCCTAAATCTTCATCTCTTTTGATATAACATTTGCTTCCAAACAATTTCAAGTATTTCATTGTAGGGAAATGACCATACCAGATCTCATAAGGTGTCTTACCAATTCCTTTCTTGATTTAAACTTGGTTCAATGTATATACTATAGTTATTATGGATTCTCTCCAATAGATTTATGGTACATCTCCTTCAATCATCATAGTCCTTGCAGTATGTTAGCACTTTTTTCTTGAAGAATCTCAATATAGAATCAATGCTTGACTCTTATATTCCCAACTCTTGACTCAAGAAAGTAAAAGTCTAATTAATGAGGATAATTACTCCTTCTTTGAGCTCCATAGACTCAGGCAGGTGTACCTTTTACAAGTTACTGCTTCACAGTAATCTTAACAATGGATCAAGGGTTACACTAATTTTCTTATTTCCTTTTACTACAACAACTGATAGCACATCTTGCAAATGAATATGATCAGTTTAATGCAGATCTTAACAAGCCGGACCATGAACTTGACAATAGAAAATAACAGTGAAGCAAGGATTCTCATCCTTCTTCTTTTTAGAGTTCTTGACTCAGGAAGGTTAAACTAATGACTCTCTTCAAGGAATAAAAAAATTAAATTGTATTCTTCAATACAACTAATTAAGCATATATGTTCTTGATAATAGAAAAGTAAATTATTGTTTATATTTGAGATTGATGATGATAACTACTTATCAAAACCTAGACCAGTGCCTAATCTTGGGCAAAGAGTCAATTGAAATATAGATTCACAGAAACTAATTAATGGAAACACACATGAAGCCCAGATAGAGTGCCTTACAAACTATCTTCTCATTCTCATACCCATGTATCAAATTCTCACATTAACATTTAACCCTCTGGAACTACTTATAAGATTTACTCCCTCCTTGAAAGAAACTCACAAATAACCGCACAGTTACCTTAAAACTGGTATATTTAAAATGCCTTATAGATTAAACATACAAAAGTATGAACAAAAATAAAAGAAGAAATCAAAGATATGGAACAAGAAACCCCACTATATTTTATTAATATACTTCTACTTCAATACATTCAGAAAGACTAAAAGCTTGAAAACTAGACAAAAATGAGAATTCTGCCTCACAATTGTAAATTTACCATCATCAACAATATGTTACATCTTGCTCTATATAGAGCACTAGCCATCATGGAATCCTTAAAGATCAAGGATGCAACAAGCTTTGGATGGCTAGGCTAAACCTAAAAGTTCTAGAATAAAATATTACATTTACACTTTCAGTCGATGGATAAACACTTGAGTAGATGATCTGATATGATTTCCAAATATTTGGCAACTAGCACCTTTGTCTGTGAATGTTATAGGTAACCTCTTAAGGTTGTTGTGAGACCTAGTGACTATCAATACAAGCTAACTTACACTAGTCTTGCTGAAGATTACCCTCCCTGTGCTCATTGATCATGTGTCAGGTGTCATTCTACTCCTTGTCTAACACATCCAGGTCAATGGTTGCTGGATTTTTCTTCTTGGGATTAGTGATGATATCCCACTATGTAACTTCTACCTCTAAAGGCCAATTAAAGCTCTGAATACTCTGTAATTGTGTCTTCTTCCTGTCCCATCTGGCATCTTTTATGACCTTGACATTTGTAACAAACTTCATGAAGTCTATCTCTACTTTGAATGCTTCATCCAAGGTCTTATTGAACCTATCCATATCCAGGACAATGTTATCAGATATAAATGCCTCCATAATAGGTAGTAGAGTGTCAAACTCATTTCTCCATTCTTCCATGGCTTTGATCTGATGATCTTCTCCCTTGATCGGAGGAATAAATCTGTTGTAACCAGGGCCAAACATATTGATCCTTGCTTGAATTTTATTAGCCTTACCTTTAAAGAAAGACAAATTTGCTCCAATTTGTTCAATTACTTCACCAACTTGACAAACAATCTCAGAGAGATCTATCCTAAGTGGTTGCAAGGCTTCCAACCTTTCAAACAGTGATGCCCTTCCTCACCAAGTGCCAAAATAAGGATTCAAAGTTGTGACATGGTTGTTAACCTCTATCTCTATGCCAGGTAGCTTACTATAAGCATTATGTACCAATTCAAATTTAATTTTCAGGACATCTATCCTATGTTGCAAGGTTTTCCATAGGGCTTCTAAAGCCACTTTATTCTGATCTTTGTCAACTTGCTCTATTCCAATAGGAAAATCTTTTGTGGTCTCTATTTGAGCATCCACAACTTCTTTGGGTTGAGAAAGGATAGCTTTGGGGGCCTCTTGTAGTTTATTTCTCAACTCCTCCACTTGCTCTTCTAGTGACTTGATCTTAATCAAGCACTTTTCCCTATCCTTTACCACAACACTTGACTCATCAAAAAATTATGGTATCTTTTTTACATTTGCTATGTTTTAGCCTCATTGAGGTGTGCAAAGTGAGTAAGGGCCTGGGATATCTCCAAGTCATAAGTATTGTGGATAGACCATATGATCTTATCACCATCCATCTTCTCTTGCAAACTGATAAGGGATGGATTTTGAGTCTTGGGTGCTCAAGACCACACTACTAAAGTTTGGGATCAGGCATCATATCTACATCCCTTGATCATTTCCCCAACTTGTGTCTCAGAAGATAGATTTGCATCAGGTTTCCTTCTGATTTGATCAATTATAGATGCATAGGCTAGATCCCAACCAAGAACAAGCAGCATTCCACTAGACTTGACTAATTTCCTAGCCTCTTCAGGTGTAATGGTCTATGTTTTAGGGTCATAAGCTTGCAGGGATTGCAAAGCTTCATTTGGCACTGAATCTCCCTCTATCATCTACAATTTTGATCATACCTCTTGTTGCTTCCTCCAAATAAGGAAATTCTTGAAATCTTCTGTCTTGATGAAAGCATCATCATTTAGGAATTCTTCTTAGTGAAGTTCTCTTTCTTCCTAGCATAGCAGAAGGGGTAATTCAACTTCCTCTCATATACCCTTTATTATTTTCTTCCCTTCTCTGATTGTTTTCCTGAGTTGGTGGTCATATTGTTTGATACCAGTGATCAAGCCACTTACTTTATCTTTTTTATTCTCCTGTGCCTTTGCTAGAGAAGGCTCCCCTGATTCTACCCTTTGTTCCTTCTTTGGGCGCTCAGCACTCACTTCAGTATCAGGCACCTTTGTAAGATCTACTTCTATATTCTGCTTTGTTGTAGGTGGTTGATCCATGGGAGGAGGGATATGAATTGAGTAACCTCCCTCACTATCTTCTTCATATTCTGAAGAAGAATGATTCTTAGGGCCTCTTTCTTTGTCTTTAATTATCCCCTTAAGTTGGTTATACAATATATTATAAGACTCCATCATTTTTTTGAGTCTTTGTAAGTAAGGTACTCTTGGAAAGAAACCTCCAAAGGGGGTCCCTTTTTTCTTTAGCTATTGATCAGAACTTATTAAATCCTAGTACTAGTCAGCTCTTCTTTCTACCTCATCATCCTCCAATATGTTTCTTATCAGGTCTTCTTCTACACATTCTTCATGCTCCTTGATGGTGGTTATGCTTGGAGTCAACAGTTTCTTTGAACTCTTGATAAAGAATTCTGGGTCTATATATATGTATAAGGCCATGCTCATTTTGTACTGACCCAACCACTTGTTCATTGAATCCATGGCTCTTTTCCCAATTATGAAATTATAAACCTTGAACAACATGGGAATGAAAGTACCCTTCCTATGGGGAGCCAGATGATCTTTATATGTCCACATCAACTGCCAGATGAACTCCATTATAGCTATTCAGGGAGGCACATATTGTGGAAGTATGTGTGGGGGCTGGGAACATCCATAAACCCTCATTAAAGTAAAGGTAATCTCATAGTAAAAATCTCCCCAGTTGTGATCTCTTGCCCATTTATCCACAAATTGACAAGGTCTGAGAAGTTGCAGCACCTTGATTGGAAATCTTGTCACATTCACACCTAGAAGACCTAATATTAGACATGCAATCCAATTCTAAAAACCACAAAACTCATTCTCATTTGAGTTGTAATTCCAAACCCTAAGCTACAGTTGTACAGGGTTTGGTTGGCTGCAAAAATGTATCCTAGGTCTCAAATTTTGTGTATCCATGTTGACATTGAAGTGCAAGATTAAATGCATTAAAATAGAATAATGCAAGAACTTGGGGTTGGATTGCTTGTGGATATCTATAAGCCCTTGGTTCATATTTTTAATGACATACTGGATGTAGTCAAAGTCATTATTGGCATGCAAATTATGGAGGTCCAAGATAATCATTAGAAGATCTACAGAGGACCTTTCACTAGTCCCAAAACCTTACACAATCCATAAGGAATATACTTCATATAGAAGCTCAAATCCTTGTAAAAATAGGGCACAATAGAATTTGGAATGGTAACTATGTAGTTCCTATTTGATTTGGGCACATGAGCCTGGATCACTCTACTGACAATGGTGGTTTCTCTGACATATCTATTTTGTAACTTTGTCAAGTCAATCTATGTAGTACATGGATGGTATATGTCAATGTCCTTCATGAAAGATGCCCTATCCAAAGTAACTAGAGTTGTTCCACCACTCTTCTTGATAGTCCTAGAAAGAGAATCATACCTTCTAGCTAACTCAATTAACAATTATGTATCTACGAAGATGTCTAGGACTATCAACTTTGCTAACCCTAATGTCAAGGGGTTTGATATGGGAATTGGTTTATTCTTATTTCTATAAAATTAATTGAAAATATGATAACTAGAAACCCATGGAGTATGTGGATCTCTATAATTTTCCATATCATCAAAAAGGAATTCATCATTTACCTTTTTTCCTTGGTTAGTTCTAGGTGTTAGAGCCACAAACTCATCAGAATAGTTCCTCTTGCCTTTCTGGTCATCCTCTGCATCTCTACTTGTCCCACTAGTTGAAGCCCCGCTTGGTGCTGCTTGAATCATTTTTGTTGATTCTGAATATTCCTCTGAATAATTCTTCTCTCAAATACAGGCTCTTCCTTGCAATTACCTCTTAAATTCAAGCAATTATTAACTTCTAAAAACTCTCAAACTGATGTGATCTCTTGGCTCTGTACTCTAAAAACTTTGGTAAACTAAAATGCATAAAGGCTACACCTATTTATCACTGAGAATTTAATGCACCAGTCTAGTAGGGCACCTGGAAATAATTATTCAATCACTTCTATCATAACTCTACATGCCTTGACATCAATTATTTCCCTGGTTGTTGTGCCTGAAGTTGGCAGGTGATCAAATTTGAATAGGCCAATTGGGAAATTCATGAGTGCTTTTCTCAGTTTTAAAACCTTATTTTATGTAAAAATGTCTTATATTCAATATGATTGGCTTATTTTTCCTACCTTTTTATAGCTCATTAGATTTCAAACACATTGTCCAAATCTTTTCCTTTTTAATTGTCCAGCCTTTTTACCTCATGGCGCGAGAACAAACCCTTGTGATTTCACCTTACTCTTACCACGGTTTATCGAGAGATTGCGCGAATGACTTATCTCTAAGTCGCTAAATGTTTAGCTTGACCCAGGTTACATCGTAAGATTTAGCGCCAACCACATGATCTTGATGACATATAACTATTTGAATGTTTGACAATGTTAAGTTGAAGATAATGCAAGGCATTAAAATAGTTAATGTATTGTATTGTCATTGATGTCAACTTGATATCATTTGTATGGTCATGTACATAATGCCAAAGAATTTAGAGAATCAATGGAACAAAGGTTATGCTTTCAAAAATGCATAAAAGTCAAGTATTCACTTAGTGACAAAAAACGCCGATGGTTAGAGAAAAGAAGAACAGTCACAGTGATACCTGATGAGCTAAAGTACAGTATTGCCCAGCGAAGAAAAACCATGGGATGCCCAACGAGAAAAGTCAAAAGGTTGTCCGACGAGTAAAATTAAAATGATGCCCAATAGATAGATATCACAAAGATAACTAGAGTCACACCAAATGAACTTTCAATTGTCACTGATAACTAACTATAGAGGTGACTGATGGAACAGAGAGTTTAGAAAATGATAAAATATCTAGCTAGCAAGAGCTAAAATATAGACTTAACTAGTTGTTTTCTTTGTTTTATTCAATCAGAGTTAAGTGATTGATTTAAAGCTGATTTTTACAGTTGGCAAGAAGATAATTACGAGACAAATCAGGAGTTATGCTTTAAATCTAATTGGTTGGATTGTTTTTCACGCCAAGAATCAAGAAATAGTGAATATCATGTCTATATAAGAGACAAGCTTAATTCATTTATGGATGGGATTAAGGGGAGTGAATAGAAAGAGGATGTTGAAAAGAAACTAATGAAGAATAACTTCATAAATTCCTATCAATCAAGCTGAAGGAAAGCTAAGGAATTCTACTGACACCGACGAGCAGTGAGCACAGCATCACAAAGTAGAAAGTGTGGAGCAAAAAGAATTGAATTGATACATTGATCAGAGAGGTAATGTACTTACAATTCAAAGTTGCAATATGAACAGGTCATAGTGTTTCAGTTTAACCACTGAAGCATCAAGTCTCTTAACCAACTAGGACTTAACAATCTTCTATATATTGAGGTACATCCCAAGGAGTGCCAAAAAGGTTGATTCATGAAAGTAGCATTGGACTTGCCCGATACCTATTGACAGTCTAAGAAGGAGGCTCATTCAAGGATGGTAGCAATAGATGTCCAATACTAAGTGACAACCTCTATGTATAAAATCCTCTAACAAGGTCGCACTTAACCATGTGTTTGTAACCTTTAACAGGGTTGGCTCCTAACAGGGCTCACTTTAGAAGAGTGAAAATTTGGGGTACCGATCCCAGTGGTTTTTCCTCTAACAGGGTTTCCACATTAAAAATTCATGTGTTATGTGTGCATGATTCATTTCTTTATTGTTTTGTATCTAACATAGTTAACACTAGATTGATTGGTATACTCTGCTTATTTATTGAGTTTCGGTAAATAGTTATATTGCTTATCAATAATGAAGAAATAATAAGGATTCACAAAGAACACTGACAGACAGCTAATCATTATAAGTATTTCATGCCATGCATCTTGTAGGGACATAATAATCTAAGGTTTATTGATTGGTGGTTAAGTTTGACGGATAAATTTTTGAGGCCACTGATTCACCCCCCCCCCCCCCNTTCCCCCCCCCCCCCCCCTCTCAGTTATTACTAACAGATCTTCTCTTCATCAATGATCATCTCCAAGTCGCTAGACAATTTTCTTAACCCTTTCTTTGTTCAAAGACTACCCGACTAAGGTAAAAGAATAACCTTGTTTAAACCCTGAGTCTATTTGGATATTTCATGACTAACCTAGTCTCTGAATCGCTGATCATTTCCACTAACCATGGATCTACTCTGAGATTATGCACACACTGTTATATTTGAGTCAAATTGGTGGTTTAGAGCTTTCATATCAACTTATCCTTTACTTTAACTTAACCTTAAGTCATTCGGAGACCTTGCGACTGTGTTATCTCTAAGTCGCTAAGAGTTTAACTCAACCTTGGGTTTACTCTAAGATCTCACACTGACCACCCGATCAGATCAAGATCAATGCCTTACGCTGAATCTATGAATGTTTTCATACCCACTGAATTTGACATGAGATTACGCGACCACCCTTGATCTTCCTTTTGATCTATAGTCTACGCTGAATCTCCCAACCTTTAGCCTTAAATCTAGTTTGTTATGAGATCACACGACTAACAACTATCTCTGAGTCACTGAGAGTTTAGCTCAACCTTGGGTTTACTCTGAGATTTCACACACACCACAAATCTCCCGGCCACTTGCACATGTGTCTGTATCTTAGCTATTATCTCTTGATGGCTGAATAATTCTTGACCTTTTGAATTTTTTCAGCGATTTAGTGCCAACCACAAGATCTAATCTTCATCAACGATTTAGATTATCCCATGGCAGATTAAACTAGCTTTAAGTTAACTAAGGCTAACCATGGTTCATTTGGAGATTTAGCGACTGAATGAATTTATAATTCACTGAATAAATCTTCTAACTCAAGTTATGTTTAGAGATTAAACACCAGCCCTCAGATATTTTCTCAATCTAAGATCAATTTTAAGTCTCACAAGATTTTTGTACTTGATCCATTCTTCCTGAGATTATACACCTACCCTTGATTCTGCTTTAATCCAATGATCTGCGCTAAATCTTGAGACTTTTCACTTATTAGCACTTTCATTCTAAGATTAAACACCATCCACAGGATCAACAAAGCATCTATGGTTATTGCTAAATCTCCAAACATTTCATGGCATCATCAATTTATTGTGATACTAAGCGCAAGCCACTCATCTTGATCCTGATCTACGGTGCTCGCTTAATCTCATGAGAACTTCTCCTAACCCCAGACGTATTTAGAGATCTCGCGACTGAGGTAAAATAATAACCATGCTTTGACCTTGGTAAGATTGTGAGATTGCGTGACTGAATGAAACTCGAAGTCGCCAGATGATTTACTAACTCATGGGTATATTGGGAGATCACACGCCAACTGCAAGATTTAATCAAGATCGATTGCCCGCGTTTTATCTCACAAAATTTGAGAGCATATTCTTTCCTTCTTGAGATTACATGACTGAAGCTTGCGCTGAGTCTCCAGACCAAAAGGAATATTCGGTAATGGTTATGAGATTAAGCGACTGAGTAAAACACAAAAAGGGCACATGACTTAAAATCACTTAAGTTACTTCAAAAGGTAACTGCAAAATAGAACCAAGCTTCAAAGAATTAGGGTTTTTTCACGACAAGGACACAATTGACCTATGGCTTAGGTTTCTTCAACCACTTTGCACTCCACTTCTTGGAAATCAACACTTGCAAGAAAAATTAATGGAACACTTGAATAGACCTTGACACTCTTTTGCAAAAAATGAAAATGGGAACCCAAGAATTTTAGCATGACTCATAAAACTAGAAATATATCCAACAGTGGCTCTCTCTAAGGATGATTGAATGCAAGTTCATAGCAAGAATAATAGATCTCTGGAAGGTAGACCACAACTGCGCTAACCTACTGCAAAAGAAAACAAACAACTAGGAAAGAAACACACAACAGAAGGCAAACACACCTGTACATAAAATACAAAACTACTGTGCATGGAAGACCGAATTAATTAAAGAAAGGAAATAAGAAATGTCCATGCACTAGAAATTCAAATACATCTCCATTCATATTCTTTAAAATATATGAATCCTTTCCAGAAGATTAATGAATTATAAAGGGGCCTAACCATAGGGACTCAAAAAATTTATGATTTCCGTTGTCCTCAGCTCTTGCATTCCATTGAAGAACCAGATCATAAGGATGGAACTTCCTATCACTTTTTATTTTTTCAAAAAGGTATTTCATCTTTTTTTGTAATTTGATATTTTCTTTTTTACTATCTCTTCTTACTTCATCCAACTCCACTAGCTACACTATTCTTTCTTGCATTGGATCAGACTCTATCTCCTCATCTTGGATGAACTTGTAAACTGGAAGTAAATTATTCACAGGCATTCTAGACTGAACACCATACACCAATTGAAAGGGAGATTTCCTTGTTGCCTTCTTCACATTGATCCTATCTGCCCATAAAGCAAGTTTCAACTTTGCATGTCAGGCTCTCTTGTTGTTTTCCAGGGTCTTTTTCAGAATTTGCAAAATACTCTTGTTACTTGATTTTGCTTGCCCATTTGTATGTGGATGGTAGGGGGGTGAATATGAAA
Organism: Thuja plicata; assembly: GCA_018584345.1. NCBI lineage: Eukaryota > Viridiplantae > Streptophyta > Pinopsida > Cupressales > Cupressaceae > Thuja > Thuja plicata. The sequence goes on from MU223908.1 coordinate 173,000, forward strand.
TAACAATTCCCATATCAGAACAGAAATCAACAAACTCTTTAGATATAAAACACATGGCATTATCCATCACTAATTTTATTGGAACACCAAACCTAGTAATCACATTGTTCATCAAAAAATCAATAACCACTGTGCTTGTAGCCTTCTTGGTTGGAATTTCCTCAACCCACTTGGTAAAATAATTAGTTACTAGCAAAATCCAATTGTATCCCCCACTTGATTTCTTAGCAAACTCTCCAATAAAGTCCATTCCCCACATGGGAAAAGGGGCTTCTGCAACTATAGGATTAAACAATAAGGAACCTGAAAACTTCATTTTGTTGGAGAATCTTTGACATGGTTCACACTTTCTAACAAAAGAATGGGCATCTTTAAATAAATAATTCCAATAATAACCAGCCCTTAAGATCTTATGAGATGTTGATCTTGATGAGTAGTATCCTCCACACATCCCAACATGCATTTCTGTCAGAATTTTTTCAGATTGCCCTCTGTCTAAGCACAACAACAGTATCTCATCCCTATTTTTCTAATATAAATCACCCTGCAACAAGACATGTCTCTGATCCTGTAACCTCAAGCTTCTCCTTTCATTTTCATTTAAATCCTCTGGGAAACTATCATTTTTAAGAAAATATACAATGTTAACATACCATGATTGCATCTCTATACTTGTAACTGCTTCTCCACAAGTATTCACAATGTTCACTTGGACTAGACCCAAATTTTCTTTTGTAATCAACTTAGCTAGTCCCAAGCCTCTTACCAGTTTAGTAATGTGGATCTCTAGATCAAACTCCTGAATTTTATTGATCCACTTGCACCTTTTCCCTGTTACTTCACTTTGGACCAAAATGTCCTTGACTACAGCATGGGGAACATATGCATTAATTTTGGAACAGAGCAAGTAAGATCTAAATATTTTAACTTCTTTTACTAGGGCATAATATTTCTTTTCCATAAAATGATAATTTAGCTCAACTGCTTGTAATGATTTGCTAAAGAAATCTATAAGATGTTCAAACCCTTCCTCATCTTTCTGCAACAATACTGCAGCAATAGTGTGAAAAGAGGCAAATGTAAACAGAGAGAAAGGTTTAGTGTTTGATTTTTTCAAATGCTAACTGGGCCTCTTGATCCCATTCAAATTTCACATCCTTCTTCAAAAGTTTGACTATTGGCTTAACCAACTCTGCAAAATTTGCAATGAACCTCCTAAAAAAATTAATCTTCCCTGGAAATGATTGCACACCTTTGAGGTTCTTAGGAGCATGTGCCTTCTGGATAGCCTCAACTCTTTCTAGGTCTATTCTTACCCCTTCTTTTGATACTATGTGCCTTAAAATCTTTCCCTTGATAGAAAACTGGCACTTCTTTGGATTTAAAGAAACTCCATATTCCACAGCTTTAATGAATAACTTTTCCAAATGATTGCAGTGATCTTTAACTCTTTTTGAATAAGTAGTCAAATCATCCTGATAGACTACCATGAGAACATTTATAAGGTCTTTGAAGGCCACATCCATTACCCTTTGAAAGGTTTAAACTATTCAGATTCCTTAACCAACACCTGGTTATAACCAAAAAATCCATCCATCGTAGAGAGTAGATCACATCTAGTTACCTTTTGCAACTTAGCTTCCATGTTCGGTAATCCATAATTATCTTTTAGTGAAGCTACATTCAATTTCTTGAAATCAACACATAATCTAATGTCCCCATTCTTTTTCCTTACTGGGAACAAGTTTGAGACCCATGATGAATGTCTTATTTGTTCAATAATACCTGCATCTCTCAGCTTCATCAGCTGTTATATTTTGGTGACCAACAATGGATGGATTGGCCTTTGCTTCTGTCTAAATGGTTTGACATCCTCTTTTAAAGGAATATCATGTTGGAACAAGTCCTCTCTATAAGCTTTCAAATCTTCATAAGACCAAGCAAAGACATGTTTGTATTTTTTTAGCATCTTTATCAAATTCATTCTCACATTCCTATCAAAAATATTTCCAATATAAACCAATTGTGGGGATGTCTCTGATCCCAAATTGATTTCTTCCAAATCTTCCACCTTGGCATTGGATTTGTGTGACATGTAATTATCATTGATTCTGAACATGCCTTCTAGTTCCACTAGTCCCCTTGGGATATGGTTAGATGCTAGTTGCATAATTTCATTCTCAAAAATACATTCCTTACCATTTACAACTCCAATCAAAGAATTATATTAAATTTTCTAGCCATCATAATGCTCCACACATTGAATAAATTTGAGGATATTTTCATCATCCTCAAAAACGTGCCATTTATGAATACTATTAGGCACCGCAGGCCTGTTCTTAACTTCCACTACAAAAAATTCTAGCAAGAGTGATATCATTATTCTTTAGAGCAACATTTTCTAAAAATTCTACCATGATATTATCGGGTCTCTCTACCCAAAGAATATTAAAGGCATCAATGAATTCTAGCCTATCCCAGACTGCATATTCAGTCTGTCATCATTAGCAGCATATTGTGACCTTATCCGAGCTATGATCAATTGGGAATCCCCATGAAATTGTAGACATTTAATACCATGTATAATAGAAATGTATATTCCCAATATTAATGCCTCATACTCAGTTGTATTATTTGTACAATGAAAATCCGGTAAGAAGGAATATTTGAAAGTAATACCTGATGGGGAGATGAATAAAACACCAGCTCCTGATCCTTCCTTGGAACATCCTCCATCAAAGTATATTTTCCATAGTACATCTTGTTGCAAAAATAGTTCATCAACAATTGGATCAGTGTTTCTCATTTTTGGTTTGATCTCCTCAACAACAAAGTTTTCCATGTCAATATCTACACAACAATTTAATTGGTCAGGCATAACCATCTCCACCATGACAGATGAATGAGACTCTCCATACAACTTTACCTCAGTACCATTTACATGAATTTTTACATATGATAAATCTAATTGCATTCTCCCCCCCATTGCTGCTGCCCACTATCTTGATAGAAGCATACCATAATGAGGTTTTGTATCTACAACAACTATATCCATTCTGTAGGTAGCTTCAGGGAAAACATCAATTTTCACTTCAATGTCTTTATGTGTTCCTATCATAGGAACCTCTTTGTTGTCCAATGCATAACAACTTCCAGCAGGAGTGGTGACTTGAAGGCCTAATTCTTTCATAACATGATATGGCATTACAGTAGTTGTAGCACCAGAATCTATCATGAAATTATTGACTAGCATATGATTTATCATCAAGGTAACATAGAAAGGATCCACTAACATTGGTTCCTAAGTAACAACATTTCCAATGCAGATATCAAATAGTTCTTTTTCCTTTTCCAATCTGTTTCATTTTTTTTTCCTTTTCCTTGACAGGTGGAATCTCTCTTTGATCATTATTCATAGTCAAGGATACTTCTTCTTGTTTTGACATAGGGATATCTTTTATCCCTCTCAGAAATGCAGGTGCAACTTCTTTATGCTCTTTTATTTTCAGCATCTCCATCAGTGGGATAGAAACTTTCATCTGGGTAAGAGCATGTCTCATATCAAACATAGGTAATTTTGGAGATGCATCACCTATCTTTTTACCTTTCATGGCTTTTCTAGTAGCCATTTTTTCTTATTTTTTTTATTCTCTCTCCTTCCGATCAGAAGAAGATTCTTTTTGTTTTACATATTTCTTTCCTTTGTTACCCTTGTGATGAGATTCTACACCATTATGTGGGGCATCATCTTTAATAAGAATAGAGGCAAGTTTACCTTGATCATGCTCAACTATCCTATTTCTTAGATTGTATGCACCCCTATCCTGGTTTATTATTGCTATGGTTAGGGATCTTTTCTCTTCATCACTTGGTAACCTGAAATGGGGGTGCTCCTTTTCATCACCTACTGCATTAATAGTTCTTTGAGATATAATACCAGTCTTATCAGAAGAATCAGAGACTAGTTGGGACTAGTATTCTAGGTATTTGCTCCTTATGTTTCTCACATCTTCAATAGGTTCACCCTATTCAGGAGACAAGGGATAAGGCCTTTTTATAGTGAACATATCTATAGCAGAACTTCCTTGTTCAGGACCTGATTGTTCATCTCCCTCTCCCATGTGATCAGCTAAGGCTTGGGCTACCACACATTGATAGGGAGAATGAGACATGTTGCAAGCAGCACACCAAGGCGTGTTCTCTACATAATTTGTAATATTCCTTTTCAAGGGATCAGGGGTTTCTTTGGAATTTTCATTCTACTAGTCTTCAGGGATTGTCTTACCATTGTTCCAATTTGTTTTGTATGGGAAATCCCTCAAATTAGGTTGCTTATCAAGCCTTTGGTTTTGATAATTGTTATCTTGGTAGCCTCTATCATTTTTATCCATTTTAGCAGTGAGATCCTTCACTGTATTCACTGATTTATCAACCATGTCATTTTCCTTGATAGGTTTTCTTGTGTGTCCCTTTTCTTTCCAAAGTTTACTATCATCCCTCTTCCCCATCTTTCCTGATGCACACCTATTACTTTCAATGTCAATAGCTACTTTGTAGGCATCTCTTAGGGTACATGGGTTTTTTCCCTAAGAAGGTAAGACATCTTACCATCAGTATCATTAAAGTAAGTGGTTAGGCATACTTCCTCATCTAACCTCAGCACTTGGAACAATTTTTTCATGGCCTTTTGAAACCTATTGTTAAAGTTTTTCATGCTCTCATTAGGGAATTTCTTGATGTTGTTAAATTCACTTAGCATATAACCAGAGTTCACATGTTCTTTGTATTGTTCCCTTAAATCTTTTACAAATTCATCCCAAGATGCTATGCTATCATTAGGTATATTTCTAAACCAATCCCTACCATCTTCAATTAAAGAATGAACAAAAATCTTCATGATAACATCTTCATTTTCAATTTCAAAATCAGTTACTAATTTGTACAAAAAAATTAATTTTCTTCACGGGTTATGACATTATTTCATGTGAATTCAGGGATCTTGTCTCTTACCTCATTGAAGATCACATTTGGATGACCAGGAATGTCATCAAAGAAAAGAGCTCAGTATTAGTCCAGTTGAACAAGTCTTCTTTGGAAGTTTCCCAAAGCATTGTTTCTACTTGGTCCTGTTGTACCTCCTTGATTTTGGGTTTGCTGAGGGCCTCCTTGTTTCAGACCAGATCTTTGAGTGTTTGGACCAGGACCAGCATGTTGAACATTTGGACCAGCACCAGACTATTGAGTAGTTGGGCCAGCACCACCTGGTGGATTTTTTTTTTATGTCCCAGTATTAACAGGCATGGAACTACTGGTAGTAGTATTAGTATTGGCATGCCAGAAATCTATCCTCATTTTCATGTCAGCAGCGACAGCCTCTAGCTCCATCTTTTCTAAATGCTTTGCTAGATCTTCTTTGGCTTTTCTAGCTTTCTCAAGTTCTATGTCAACTTGAGACATTCCTGTAGTGGTAGCTTTGTTTTGCTTAGGCTCATTAATACTAATGCCAACAAATTTTTTATTACCTTTGTCAGAGACATCTTTATTTCTTGTTTTGAGATTTGCATTCTTCTCAATCTCATGTGGGTGCAATTTCCTTATGATAGGTCCTTCTCCTTCAAACTCATCTTTGCTAGAGTTTTCTTTTTTTATCAGTAGCTTATTTTCTCAAGGCTTCAAGGTCACCAAATAAATCTATGTCTAGATATTTAACCTCACTTAGGCTTTTATCCTTGAGCTCATTTCTTCTTGTTTCTACCAAGAGTTCCTCTCTCTTAGTTAACAATTCATAAAACTCTTGTTCACACTTTTTTCTAGCAGCTTCTATTTCTGATTCTTGTTCATGCTTCTTTCTTCTCAAATCCATTATCTCTTCTTTTAGTTTAGCAGAGTCATAAGATGTTGTATCAGCAGCAGATGTCTCTCTAGGTTGTTCTAGTGTTTCTTCTGTAGGGAAGAATCCTGCATCTGTCATCTCTCCCTCTCTGAAAGGGTTAAAAGGTACATCATCTCCAAAAGGATCTATGGGTCTTGATTCTTCTACACTTTCATATGAAGAGGACCTTCACTCAAGGATAGGGGTCATCATTCTTCCTTTTGAATTATTTGGGGAATCATTATTTGATCCACCTCCCTTGGACCATTGTCTCCTTCTAGGTGTGTGGAGCTCTTCTCCTATATCATTTTTAGGGTTAGCTCTAAAATAAGACCTGGTATTCCTTTTCTGACTCATTCTAAAATTACACAAGAATTTTCAATGCTATAATATGCAAATCACACTAGAATGCACAGAGTTAGAGTCGCCACCCACAACTAGTATGGGAAAATATTAATAAACTAACCAAAAATTGGACTATAAATAATTATTCATTACAGACTTTACAAAAATCCCTTCCTCCTCAGTAGAGTCGCCAATTTTTTAGCACTTTTTCTTACAGAATCTCAATATAGCATCAATGCTTGACTCTTAGATTCCTAACTCTTGACTCATGCAAGTAAAATTCTAATTAATGAGGATAATTCCTCCTTCTTTGAGCTCCATAGAATCAAGTGGTTGTACCTTTTACAAGCTACTGCTTCATAGTAATCTAAACAATGGATCAAGGGTTACACTGATTCACTTATTTCCTTTTATTGTAACAATTGATAGCACATCTTGTAAATGACTAGATCAGTTTAATGTAGAGCTTAAAAATCCAGACCATGAACTTGACAATAGAAAATAACAGTGAAACAAGGATTCTCATCCTTCTTCTTTTTAGGATTCTTGACTCGGGAAGGTTATCCTAATGACTCTCTCTTCAAGGAATCAACAAATTAAATTGTATTCTTCAATACAATTGATTAAGCATATCTGTTCTTGATAACAAAAAAGTAAATGATTGTTTATATTTGAGATTGATGATGATAACTACTTATCAAAACCTAGACCAGTGCCTAATCCTGGGCAAAGAGTCAATTGATATATAGATTCATAAAAACTAATTAATGGAAACACACATGAAGCTTAGATAGAGTGTCTTACAAACTATCTTCTCATTCCCATACCCATGTATCAAATTCTCACATTAACATTTAACCCTTTGGTACTACTTACAAGATTTACTCCCTCCTTGAAAGAAACTCACAAATAATTGCACAGTTACCTTATAATTGGTATATTTAAAATGCCTTATAGATTAAACATACAAGAGTATAAATAGAAATACAAGAAGACAACAAAGATATGGAACAGGAAACTCCACTAATATACTTCTGCTTCAATACATTCAGATAGACTAAAAGCTTGAAAACTAGACAAAAATGAGAAGTCTGCCTTGCAGTTGTAAATTTATCATCATCAACAATATGTTACATCTTGGTATATATAGAGAGCACTAGACATCCTTGAATCCTTAAAGATCAATGATGCAACAAGCTTCGGATGGCTAGGCTAAACCTAAAAGTGCTAGAAGAAAAAATTACATTTACACTTTCAGTCGATGGAAAAACACTTGAGTAGATGATCTGATATGATTTCCAAATCTTTGGTAGCTGGAAACTTTGTCTGCATATATTCTAGGTAACCTCTTAAGGTTGTTGTGAGACCTAGTGACCGCCAATATAAGCTAACTTACACTAGTCCTATTGAATATTACCCTCCATGTGCTCATTGATCACATGCCAGGTGTCATTCTACTCCTCGTCCAACACATCCAGGTCAATGGTTGTTGGCTTTTTCTTTTTGGGCTTAGTGATGATATCCCACTATGTAAATTCTGCCTCTGAAGACCAATTAAAGCTCTAAATACTCTATTATTGTGTCTTCTGCCTATCCCATCTGGCATCTTTTATGACCTTGACATCTGTAACAAACTTCATGAATTCTATCTCTGCTTTGAAGACTTCATCCAAGGTCTTATTGAGCCTATCCATATCTAGGACAATGTTATCTGTTATAAATTTCTCCTTAATAGTTGTATGTGGTAAATTTGGCCTTGTCAATCAACCATACACTTCAACATAGTCCTTATTCATCAGATACACACAAGAATGAATATGAGATTATTCATCCTGCCTGTCTATATGATTCGACCTGTTTCCTTCTATCCATATGGGGTTTCGAAATAGCTCTCAGAATGAGAGTCTCACAACCATAGACCAATCTAGAATGAAGGATTTATGCTTCCATGAATGCAATGCAATGATTAATCTATAAATGAAATATGCAAGATTAATCTAAATGATCCACTTAAACTAGAAATGAGATTAAAACTAAGCCATGATTTCAATGAGATTATTCTAGGAATTGAAATTAATCTATTGCAAAATGAGATTATTCTATATGAGATTATGAACTAAGAATGTAGCAGCAATTCAGTATTCTAACAATGCATATGACTAGAAATTCACGAAGGGTTTTGAATGAGGAATGGGAGTTCTTTTATAGATTGAGAGCCTGCTCAGAATAGAAATTTTCTTTCTTGAAATAAAATAGATAGAAAATCTAGTTCAAATTAGCAAGCTTTCTTTAAAAGAAAACAATAAATTGTTTTCCCTTTTCTCTAACTATTTTCTTGTGATTTTAACTATTTTCTTTCTCGTTTTAACTATTTTCTTTTTTATTTTAACTGTTTTCTTTCTCTTTAAAGTACAGTTAATTCAAAACTTCTATTTCTGAACAGGAGAGAAGATTTTTGAGAGAATATTTAATTAAATAAATAAAGTATGACCTCATAAATATGTTTTTCTCAATTATCTGAATAATTAAATTCAATTATTAAAATGAGGATATTTATTTAATTCCTTTTCATGTGTTTTAGCTAAAAGGGGTGAATTTAATTTAATTAAAGTGCTAGGACTTTATAATTAAATTAATTCGATCATAAGGTTTGTTTAGCCAATAGATATCTAGGAATTAAATATAATGTATGATTAATGCAGATTTAGGATTTTCTACATTTGACACTCAGGTTGAGTAGAGTTAGTCAAAACTCAGAATTGCCTAGTACAATAGGACTTTGATGATTCAGAAGAATGACAAATGCAACAAAATTGGTTAGGGTTGCAAGATGCCGATGTTGGGGTGTTACAATAGGTAGTAGAGTGTCAAACTCATTTCTCCATTCTTCCACTGCTTTGATCTGATGATCTTCTCCCTTAATCGGAGGAATAAATCTGTTGTAACCAGGGCCAAACATATTGATCCTTGCTTGAATTTTATTAGCCTTGCCTTTAAAGAAAGACAAAGTTGCTCCAATTTGTTCAATTACTTCACCAACTTGACAAACAATCTCAGGGAGATCTGTCCTAAGTGGCTGCAAGGCTTCCAACCTTTCAAACAGTGATGCCCTTCCTGACCAAGTGCTAAAATAAGGATTCAGAGTTGTGACATGGTTGTTGACCTCTGTCTCTAGTCTAGGTAGCTTACTATAAGCATTATGTACCAAGTCAACTTTACTTTTTAGGACATCTATCCTATGTTGCAAGATTTTCCATAGGGCTTCTAAAGCCCATTTATTCTGATCTTTGTCAACTTGCTCTGTTCCACTAGGAAAATATTATGTGGTCTTTGTTTGAGCACCCATAACTTCTTTGGGTGGATAAAGGATAGATTTGGGGGCCTCTTAAATTTTCTTTCTCAACTCCTCCACTTTCTCTTCTAGTGACTTGATCTTAATCAAGCACTTTTCCCTGTCCTTTACCACAACACTTGACTCATCAAAAATTTTCTGGAGTATTTTTGACATTTGCTCTATTTTAGCCTCATTAAGGTGTACAAAGTGGGTAAGGGCCTAGATATCTCCAATTTAGAATTATTGTGGATAGACCATATGATCTTATCCCCATCCATCTTCTCTTGCACACTGATCAAGGATGGATTTTGAGTCTTGAGTGCTAAAGACCACATTGCTAAAGTTTGGGATCGTGGATCATATTTATATCCCCTGATCTTTCCCTAACTTGTGTCTTAGAAGACATATTTGCATCAGGTTGCCTTCTGATTTGATCAATTATAAACACAGAGGCTAGATCCCAATCAGGCACAAGCGGCATTCTACTAGACTTGACTAGTTTCCTAGCCTCTTCAGGTGTAATGGTCTCTATTTCAGGGTCATAAGCTTGCAGGGCTTGCAAAGCTTTATTTGGAACTGAATCTCCCTCTGTCAGCCGCAATTATGACCCTATTGCTTGTTTCTTCCTCCAAATTAAAAAATTCTTGAACTCTTATGTCTTGATGAAAGCATCACCATTCAATAATTCTTCTTGGTGAAGTTATGTTTCATCCTGGCATAGCAGAAGGGGTAATTCAACTTCCTCTTATATATCCTTTTTTATTTTCTTCCCTTCTCTGATTTTTTTCCTGAACTGGTGGTCATATTGCCTATTATCAGTGATCAAGGCACTTACTTTATCTTTTTTCTTCTCTTGTACCTTTTCTTGAGAAGGTTCCCCTAATTCCACCCTCTATTTCTTCTTTGGTGGCTCATCAGTCACTTCAGTATCAAGCACCTATGTAAGATCTACTTCTATATTCTACTCTATTGCAAGTGGCTGATCCATGGGAGGAGGGCTATGAACTGAGAAACCTCCCTCACTTTCTTCTTCGTATTCTGAAGAAGAATGTTTCTAAGCACCTCTTTCTTTGTCTTTAATCATTCCCTCAAGCTGGTTATACAATGGGTTATAAGACTCAATTATTTTTGTGAGTCTTTGTAAGTAAGGTACTCCTGGAAAGAAACCTCCAAAGGGGATCCCTTTTTTCTTTATTTTTAGCTCCAGGCTTATTAAATTTTGGTACTGGTAAGATCTTCTTTCTACCTGATCATCCTCCAAGATATTTCTTATTAGGTCTTCTTCTACACATTCTTCATGCTCCTTGATGGTGGTTATGCTTGGAGTCAATATTTTCTTTGCACTCTTGATAAAGCCTTCTAGGTCTATATATATGTATAAGGCCATGCTCATTCTGTACTAGCCCAACCACTTGTTCATTGAATCTGTGGCTCTTTTCCAAATTTTTAAATTATAAACCTTGAACTGTCTGAGTGTGAAAGTTCCCTTCCTGTTGGGAGCCAAATGTTCTTTATCTATCCACATCAACTGTCATATGAACTCCATTAAAACTATTTAGGGAGGCACATATTGTGGAATTATGTGTGGGGGTTGGGAACATCCATAAACCCTCATTAAATTAAAGGTCTTCTCATAGTAAAAATCTCCCCAGTTATGATCTCCTGCCCATTTATCCACAAATTGACAAGGTCTGAGAAGTTGTATCACCTTGATTGGCAATCTTGTCACATTCATACCTAGTAGACCTAAGATTGGACATGCAATCCACTTCTAAAAACCTCAAAACTCATTCTCATTCGAGGTGTAATTCCAAACCCTAAGCCAGAGTTGTACAGGGTTTGGTTGGCCATGAAAAAGTATCCTAGGTCTCAAATTTTATGTATCCATGTTGTTGACATTGAAATACAACATTAAATGCATTAAAATATAATAAGGAAAGAACTTGGGTTTGTATTTCTTGTGGATATCTATAAGCCCTTGGTGCATCGTGTCAATTACATACTAGATGTAGTCAAAGTCAGTATTGGCATGCAAATTTTGGAGGTCCAAGATAATCATTAGAAGATCTGTAGACAACCTTTCACTGCCCCCATCTACTCCCAAAACCTTACATAGTCCATAAGAAATATGCTTTATATAGAAGCTCAAATCCTTGTAAAAATAGGGCACAGTAGAATTTGGCACGGCAACTGTGTAGTTCCTATTTGATTTGGGCACATGAGCCTAGATCAATCTGCTGACAATGGTGTCTTCTCTGACATATCTATTTTGTAACTTTGTCAAGTAAATCTCTGTAGTACATGGATGGTATATGTCAAAGACCTTCACGAAAGATTCCCTATCCAAAGTAACTAGAGTTATTCCATCACTCTTCTTGATAGTCCTACAAAGAGAATCATACCTTCTTGCTAAGTCAATTAACAATTCTATATCTATGAAGATGTTTGGGACTATCAACTTTGGTAACCCTGATGTCCAAGGGTTTGATATGGGAATTGGTTTATCCTTATTGCTATAAAATTAATTGAAAGGATGATAACCAAAAACCCTTGGAGTATTTGGATCTCTACAATTTTCCATATCATCATAAAGGAATTCATCATTTACCTTTTTCCTTGGTTATTTCTAGGTAGTAGAGCCACGAACTCATCAAAATAGTTCCTCTTTCCTTTCTGGTCATCCTCTGCATCTCTACTTGTCCCACTAGTTGAAGCCTCACTTGGTGCTGCTTGACTCATTTTTGTTGATTCTGAATATTCCTCTGAACAATTCTTCTCTCAAATACAGGTTCTTCCTTGCAATTAAATCTAAAATCCAAGCAATTATTCACTTCTAAAAACTCTCAAACTTATGCGATCTCTTGGCTCTGCGCTCTGAAAACTTTGGTAAACTGAAATGCATAAAGGCTACACCTATTTATCACTAAAAATTCAATGCACCTGTCTAGTCGGGGACTTAAAAATTGTTATTCAATCACTTCTATCATAGCTATGCATGCCTCGATATCAATTATTTCCCTAGCCATGGCGCTTGAAGTTGACATGTGATCAAATTTGAATAGGCCAATTGGGAAATTCATGAGTTCTTTTCTCAGTTTTAAAACCTTATTTTATGTAAAAAGGTCTTATACTCAATATGATTGGCTTATTTTTCCTACCTTTTCATAGCTCAGCAGATTTCGCACACACTGTCAGGATCTTTTCCTTTTTAATTTTCCATCCTTTTTGCCTCATGGTGCGAGAACAAACCCTTGTGATTTCACCTTAGTCTTACCACGGTTTATCTAGAGATTGCGCGACTGATTTATCTCTAAGTCGCTAAAATTTTTGCTTGACCTAGGTTACATTGCACAATTCAGTGCCAGCCACATGATCTTCTCTTCATCAACAGTCATCTCCAAGTCACTAGACAATTTTCTTAACCTTTCTTTGTTCAGAGACTACGCGACTAAGGAAAAAGAATAACCCTTTTTAAACCTTGAGTCTATTTAGAGATTGCGCGACTAACCTAGTCTCTGAATCGCTGATCATTTCCACTAACCATGGATCTACTTCGAGATTATGCGTGCACCACTAGATTTGATTCCAATCAATGGTTTACAACTTTCATATCAACTTATCCTTTACTTTAACTTAACCTTAAGTCATTCGGAGATCTCAAAACTGTGTTATCTCTAAGTCGCTGAGAGTTTAGCTCAACCTTCAGTTTACTCTGAGATCTCATGCTGACCACCCGATCAGATCAAGATCAACACCTTGCACTGAATCTCTTAATTATTTTGTATCCACTGAATTTTTAATGAGATTATGTGACCACCCTTGATCTTCCTTTTGATCTATGGTCTTTGCTAAATCTCCCAACCTTTAGCCTTAATTCCATTTTGTTACGAGATCACGTGACTAAAATCTATCTCTAAGTCATTGAGAGTTTAGCTCAACCTTTGGTTTACTCTGAGATTTCACGCATGCCATAGATCTCCTAGCCACTTTCACATGTTTCCACATCTTATTTTTTATCTCTTTATTGCTAAATAATTTTTGACCTTTTGACTTTTTTCAGCGATTTAGCGCCAACCTCAAGATCTGATCTTCATCAACTATTCGGATTCTCCCACGGCAGATTTAAAATTTTTTTAACTTAACCAAGGCTAACTATGGTTCATTTGGAGATTTAGTGACTAAATGAATTCTAAGTCATTGAATAAATCTTCTAACTCAGGTTCCTTTTAGAGATTACACGCTAGCCCTCAGATCTTTTCTCAATCTACAATCAGCGTTAAGTCTCACAAGCTTTATGTACTTGATCCATTCTTCCTAAGATTATACACCTTCCCTTGATTCTTCTTTAATCCAATGATCTATGCTAAATATTAATACTTTTCACTTATCTGCACTTTCATTCTCAAATTAAACGCCATCCACAGGGTTAAAAAATCATCTACAATTATCACTAGATCTCTAGAAATTTGATGAAATCATCAATTTATTGTGAGACTAAGCACCAGCTACTCATCTCGATCTTGATCTATGGTGCTCGCTTAATCTCATGAGACTTCTCTTAACCCCAGATGTATTCAGAGATCTCACGACTGAGGAAAAAGAATAACCATGCTTTGACCTTGGTAAGATTGCAAGATTGTGCGACTGAATGAAACTCGAAGTTGCCAGATGATTTGCTAACTTATTGGTATATTGGGAGATCACACACCAACTGCAAGATTTAATCAAGATTGACCGCCCATGTTTAATCTCACAATATTTGAGAGAATATTATTTCCTTCTTCAGATTACACGACTAAATCTTGCTATGAGTCTCCAGAACAAAAGGAATATTCGGTAATGGTTATGAGATTAAGCGACTATGTAAAACACAAAAAGGGCACATGGCTTAAAATCATTTAAGTTACTTGAAAAATTTAACTTCAAAATAGAACTAGGCTTTGAAGAATGAGGGTTTTTGCATGACAAGGATACAATTGACCTGTGGCTTATGGTTTTTCAACCACTTTTCTCTACATTGCTTGGAAATCAACACTTTCAAGAAAAATTGATGGAACACTTGAACAAACCTTGACACTCTTTTGGAAAAATGACACTGGGAACCCAAGAATTTTAGCAAGACTCAGAAAACTAGAAATATATCCAACACAGTATCAAGGATAGTTCTATTTCTTCTCTCTGTAATACCATTATGTTGTGGGGTTTGCGGAGAAAAAGTTTTCCTCATTATTCCATGATCTTCACAAAATGTATTAAAATCACAAGATGTAAACTGACCACCTCTATCAAATATCAAAAATTTTAGCCTCATACCTATCTCACTCTCAACCATGGCTTTAAAAATCTTGAATTTATCAAATACTTCAAATTTCTCCTTGAAGAATCAAACCCACATCATCCTTCAATAATCATCAATGAATAAAAAGAAATACATGTCACCATAATAGCTTCTAGTTCTTGTAGGGCCACACAGATCAGTATGTACCAAATCTAACAATTCACTTGAAGAATTGGTCTTACTTTTGAAATTAGATTTTTTTAGTTTACCCAACTAACATTCCTTACACATTCCACCAGCATGCTTCAACAATTTAGGTAAATCTCTCATTGCTCATGTAGTGCTTATCTTCACAATGTTATCAAATTTTACATGACAAAATATCTTATGCCACAACCAATTGTCATCAATTCTATAAATCATATATTTATTCTTTGAATTGTTTAAACGAATACATTACCTTTTGTCTTTGTACCTGATGCAATCTCAATTCCAGTGCTTCCAATGATTTTACACAATCCATCCTTTAATTTTAAGTTGTAACCTTTATCAATTAGTTGTCCAACACTCAAAAGATTATGCCTCAGACCTTCAACATATAAGAAATCATTAGTATTGTTCTTACCATCAAGTGTAATGGAACCTCTACCTCTGATCATACAAGGGGCATTGTTACTAAATCTAACAACACCACCATCATACTTCTCCAAGTTTAAAAATTTTCTTTAATCTCTCGTCATATGATGTGAACAACCACTGTCAATAACCCATTCATCTTTCTTATCCACATGTGAAACTAAAGCTTTATCTTCATTCAGGAAACAAGGATTCTCATCTTTGATACAAATAAACATAATCTCATCTTCACTCTTCTTAGATTCATCACCAGTTACACCTTCATCAATAGAATAATAACACTTCTTCTGATATTTAGACTTGAATTTATTAGGCTTGTACTTAGGCTCTTTATCCAGAAATATTGAAGCAATATGACCAATCTTATTTCATGAAAAAAATTCAAAGGTAACTTTCCTTGATACTTACTAGCTCCCTTAGGTAGTCTCTTTTCAATTAGGGCTTCAAGCTCTTCAAGATTTTTTTCTTCTTCCTCAATTTCTTCCCATTCCTTAGCATATTTGGATACATACTTAGATGAAATTTCTCCAGGGTCATATGTTTTCTTATCCTTAGAAATATTATCTTTAAATGCATATCCAACTTTAGGAAGACTATCTCCAAATTCTCTCATTTCAAAAGCAGAAAACTTACCAATCAATGTGTCTCTTGTTACAAGTACCAAAGTTCTAATTTATTAAATAATAGAAAATTTTTTATTGTAAATAGGAGGTAAGGATCTTAGTATCTTAGAAACAATTTTATCTTCATCCAATGTTCCACCAGCACATATGATTCAACAAACAAGTTCGGTCACCTTCTGTACATTGGAAGTAATGTTTCCATATTTGCTCGTCTTCAATGCTTCATATTTCTCTTTCAAACTTTGTATCTTGGCTTGCTTCACACATGCATATCCTTCATGTAAAGTCTCTAATTTTATCCATATCTGATGTTCAATCTCCAATTACATGACATTTGTATATTCTTCTTCTTACAAGGCGCTCAACAAGGCTTCTTTTCTCTCATATTGTACTGAAATTACATCTTCTCATCAAGAGTCACAGTAGAAAGATCAGAAGGAGAGGTATAAGAATTCTTAGTGATTTACTAATACTCTTCTCCAATGAATCTCAAGTGTGTAAACTTATGACCCTTCCATATCGAATAATTTTTACCTTCAAATATCAGACTCTCCTTCTTAAAGGTTTCCATTTTGGATCTCCTCAAGCGGTCAAGATTCCAAAAGAGGAATTAGCTTTGATACCAATTGTTAGGAATAAGGTAGCACACACAAATAATAGGGGGGGTGAATCAGTTGTGTCCCAAGACTCCAAAATTTATCCAACTTATTAACCTTAATCTCATATATGAATGATAAATATAAATGCAAGATCACAACACATTACTCAATACATAACACCAATATTTTGGCATGGAAACCTGATTAAGGGAAAAACCATGATGGGGATAAAACCCACGAGATGATGTAATATGTTAAAATCACTCTACCTTGTTAGGATTATTAGAAATGGGAATGCACATTCATTTAGGCACACTTCCTAAAGCTCATTTCTCAAATATAACAAGGGCTTCAACCCGAAGGAAGGCTCACAACCTTACAGCAATCTCTGATTACAATTCATAATGGACAATAGTCCACCATCATGCCAATATAGTTCCAATGTATTACATCAAATATCTACCTCAATTGCAGATTCCACTCATACCTCTTTGCACACTCTCTCCACCATCCTCCATGCTCGCATCCACACACTCTTCACAATTACAAAATGATTACAATCTTGTATACATTACATCAATTTATTTCCCCTAGGTCAGTCAAGGACCTAATTAAAAAATATTAAATCATCATAGCTCAATATATAATTTGATCCATTTAATATTTTCTAAGACATATAAATGATCAATAACAACATCCTCAAACATGCTCCAGATCCATAAGTCATGTCACGATCCTTCGCAACACGCTACATCATCAATTCGGCCAAGAAAAATAATAGCAGCAACACGTTATGTGAAAATTACCAAATCCAATCACATAAACAAATGTGATCCAAAAACATGAATAGGACATGATCTAGAAACATCAGCAAGAAACATGAAACACCATGAAAGCAAAAAAAACAATTGTCTCAGAATTCATAAATATTTATGCACTATTCATCAGGAACACCAAACACCAACCTTTGACATTCAAGAAAAATATATTTCCAGCATCTAAATCATGAGCCACTCAAGCTGAGGACACACATCCATGTCCTAAACTCACCACCAGGTTAGTAACCAAGAATATTGTATAACTGATCCACATTGATCCAACTGTAACATTGTATCTGCCTGAACAACCAAAATACTCGTCTGTGATAAATCATTCATAGCTTACTCAAATCAAGATGTGAACCTTTGTAAATTGACATAGGTCAACTATACACATCCCTATAACTATTTGTACCTTTAAAACATCTGATCTTCAATATAGTAACCATTCCAAAACAATCTTCTCACTAAACATCTCAGGAACACTGTCACCAATAGTAGGAACATGTTGACATCAGTGACAAAACCTCAATGTCAGCACATATATGCATGATCTCTCAGAAATCTCCAACACCAAGCAATATAGTAGTAAATTTTACTATCAATGGAATCTTGATTCCTAATACTTTGAGTGATCTTGGAGCTTTCATTAATGTTGTGACAAGAGAAACAATGCAAACCTTACAATTTAAAGACCTAAGGCCAACTCCTACAGTCCTTAAACTAGTAGATAGTTCCATGGTCAAGCTAGAGGGAATAGTCAAAGACTTAGTCATATCACTTGATTCATGGGAGTATCCTGAATATTTTATGATTCTACAAGCCCAAGGCCATCCTAGGGGGTTATCCTCTTATTATGGGGAGACCATGTCTTGCAATAGAAGATTTTTTTATTGGGTTTAGGTCAAGAGAAATGATAATCTCTATACCATCCTAAAAATTTAGCACCCATGATTACATGCTCAATTAGGCCCCATTTTGGAAATTTTGATATTTCTTATCTGTTATGCTTAATCCAGCTACCTATTTCCTCCTAATCAAGCATCTACCCTATCTTCTTGGATTCCCATTCAAATTTTGGCATGTTTTCCCAGGAATAAAATACCCAGGGCATTTTTTTCCCCAGGGAATGGGTCCAAATTTGAACAGGAGCCCCATTATGGTGTTTCAGTGGGAAATTAGATCCCATATTATGCCTAGCCTAATTTTGAATCCTAAAATGTGTGATGAGGTATATAAACACCCTATCTCTCTTTGTTTGGTAACCAAGAATATATATTAGCAATCATAATCAATATTTTGCATTCAAGCAATTAGTAAATTCAATATTTGAAGGAAAGCATCCAAGATCTAGTCTCTCTCCAAGCATCCAAAACAATTTTGAAGGAAATATTCTCCATTGAAGCAAGCTTCTCTCCCATGATGTCCAAGTAGAGGAGTTTTCAAGCAAGAAAGGATATCCTTTTTCCATTCTCATCCATTCTTTCAAAGCAAGTGTTAAATCAAGCATAACAAAATTGAAGATCTAGAAGTGGTGTTAATAGATACATACATTTGTGAAGGAATCCTTGGTTCTATTCTACATTTCAAGGTTAACAAATCTAGTTTAAGTGGCATTCAAGCATCTTCATAAATATATGTGATCTCAATATTCGTTCATGAAGGTATTGGAAAGGTAGATCTAATATTTGCCTTCATATTTACTTTCCTTTATGCACAATATTATTTATTTTATGTTTGATTCCTATACCAGGGTTTAACCAAGGAAACCCCCTTTCCAAAACATTTTCCCTATTTGTTTTTGTGCAAGTACAGGTAGTGCAGGTGTTCGAACATATCTAGAAAGGTTAGAACCTGTGGGAATTTTAGTAAAAATTATGGGCATATTTCTAGGGAACAAAGGCCCTAGGCTTCTTGTTCCCTGGAACAAAGTGCCCATGGCATTTTGTTCTTCCTAGAAGCTTCAGATTCATATTTTAGGTCAGTACAGTTTTTGGCTTTTTATTTTTGATAATTACAAGTTCTTGTTTGTTTTTTAATTTTGTGTTTTCTTGAAACTGACTAATATATATTATTTTATGTATTTACCTTGAATCATTAGATTAACTCCCCAAATCCATTTCATTCTTAATTATAACAGTGAAGGGTCATTGCACTTACTTAGCACTTAAGTCTCACTTAAGCCTATTGGGTCATCTTTATTCTGATTGTGCATTTAGAAAAGGTGGATAAAACCCTTATATCCATATTCCCCATTTTCTTATTGTACAATATCTAATGGTAATATTACTAAGAGTCATGTATTATATCCTCCAACTCAGCCATATCGAGAAAATGACCAAGCAATTTGGCCAAATTTAGGATATGGGGAGGATGATTCTTTGCCAACTCTCATGATGGTCAATAGGATTCCTATGCTTAAAATAGAAGATGAAGACAAATTGTTGGCCAATATAATTCAAAATGACTACCACAAGGACCCAGATGACTTATCTTGTTTAGCATGTTCTTCTTGTCCATTGCATACTCTGCTTCATGTAGCCACTATAGAGTGATACCTATCAACCCTTGCATTTTTTCATAAGTTCTTACTACATACATTTGATGCAAGAACTCAATGCATAAATATTGCTTCCATTAACCTTTTGGTCACACATGAAAAAATTACACCAAGGAAATATTTAAACACCAATATTAATCTCACTCAAGAACAATAGCAACAATTGATTACTTGTTAAAATGATCTTTCGGTGGAACGGGAACGGGAAGCGGGGAGTGGGGAGCGACTGGGTAGCGAGAATACTGGAGCAAGAAATTTGAATCTGTCCATGGAATCAGATTCTATAGGGGATGCAGATCCTTCTACCACAGAGGGATCCACAAAATCTATTGGTAAAGAGGAAGGAAAACCACAAGGATTCACCAGAGATGGGGTCCCAGGTGGGGGCCCTATGCCAGGAAAAGGGATAGTCAAATGGGCTTCCCTTTTCAGTGTAAAACCTTATGGTAAGTCTATCCACCTACCTGTTAGGAATATATCTGACATCTCTGAGGGCAGATATGCTATTGCTATTCCTGATCAAGTTATAGATCATAATATTAAAAAAATGGAAAATTCCCTAGTTGGGAGGTTTATTGGGATTAGACCTAATATTGAAGTGATTAGAGCATTTGTTGATAAAAGGTGGAAAATTAAAGGCCAAGTCAAGGTGATAGCCATGAATAAGGGCTTTGTCTCCTTTTTTCTCATGTGAAGAAGATAGAACACAAGCCATCTATAGTGGACCATGGAGTATAGGAAAAAATACTATGATATTACAGAAATGGTACCCTAATATGGCCCTTCATGAAGACTTTATAGTCCAAGTCCCTGTTTGGGTGAAGCTCCCTGGGATTCCTATGGAGTACTAGAATGAGGATATATTTGCTGGTATAGCTAGGTCCTTTGGAGAACTTTTGTCTATTGATCCAGTCACAGCTTCAAGAAGAAGACTTACACATGCCAAAATTTGCATAGGTATTATTCCAGATATTGATATGCCAGAAGAGATAGAGTTGGAGTCAATATTAGGGAAATGGACCCAAAAAATTGAATATGAGTCAGTCCCTTTTGCTTGTTTTAGATGCAAAAAAATGGGGCATTGGGAAAAGAAATGTCCAATGAACACAGTCAAGAAAAATCAACAGAAAAAGGAATGGAAGCCAACTGGAAAATGCAGAGAACCATCAGAAGAAGAAGTCAGTATGGAACTCAAAAACATAGAGAAACAAATAGAAGAGAAAGATGGGCTATCTAAAGAAAAAGAGAAGGAAGGGAAAGACAAAGGAGAAGCACAGACCAACCTAGAGAAAGTTGTGATAGAAATATGAGAAGAAGATGAAACCAAGAAGGATCAGAAGGAGATAGGAAATGACATTGAACTAGATAACAATGAAAGGATAGACTTTGTCAAAGATACTCTAGAGGATGAGAATAATGATATTAGTAATCTTCAAGATGAAAAAGAAAAAACAGCTCAGGAGGATAACCAGTCTACTACACAAGAAGTAGAGGAACCACCAAAAAGTCAGGGAGAACATGAAAATATTTATGAAAACAACATCTTCTTAGATGCCCAAAAAGATATTGTCTTGGGTCCTGGACTATCAAAGATGACACAAAACTCATTACAAGAGGAAAAGAAACACTCAGAGGAAATAGATAAATCGAAATGGGGTGATAAAGAGGAAATAGATAAAATCCTTGAGAAACAAGACAAAACTACTTTGGTGGAAAAAGCTAAACAAAAGAAGGGCACAGTGACAAAAGGTCATAAGAATGCAAAAAATTATCTACCAGATGTTGGAGAATGTCAACTCTCACCACCAGGAAGACCACCAAGTTCTAGAAAGAGAAATCAAGAGGCAGCTAGAAATATAGTAGATGGAACTCAGAAAACTATTACCCAGCTGGGTATTACCAAAAAGAAATGAAGATTATATCTTGGAACATAAAAGGGTTAAATAACCCTCACAAATAGGATCTTATCAGAAATATGGTTAGAGATAACAGACTGGATATCATTCTCATCTAGGAGACTAAGATGGCTAAGGAAAAAGTTGAAAAGCCTAAATACTATAGAAATAATTATTGTAGTGGAGGCAGTTCGGAAGGAGCCTCAGGTGGTATTGCTACTTTTTGGAATGGAGACATCATAGAGGGTGATTTTATCATACAAGAAAGTAATATGTCTTGTATTAGATTTCACCATATCAAGGAAGGAACTTGTTGGATTCTTACTAATATTTATGCCCCTAATACTAAGAGTGGGAGATATTCCTATTGGAGTAAACTGGATCGGGTTAGGAAGTCTTTTAGTTGGCTTATTATGGGGGATTTCAATACACCTCTCAAGGAAGATGAAAAACTTGGTGGAACCCAACCTAATTTGGAAAGCAGAATTGACTTGATAAACTTTATATCTAGACAAGATCTTACTGATATTGATCTCCAAGGTATCGACTACACTTGGTCTAACTAGAGAGCGGGTGATGATTTGATCCAGGTAAGATTAGACAGAGCCTTAATTTCTAATGAATGGTTTCAGCAGTATAATTTTTCTTTAACTGCCTTTATCAGAGCTGGGTCTGACCACTACCTATTGTCCTTCATTGCTGATTCTATAGCTAGAAGTAAAAACTATCCTTTCATATTTGAAAAAATGTGGACCATTCATCCTGAAATGTATCTCAAAATTAGTGAATGGTGGAAGATTAAGATAGAAGGAACTACTATGTATAGGATGACCTACAAACTGAAACATGTGAAAGATAGTATTAAGAGGTGGAATAAAGAAACTTTTGGCAATATTTTTTCATCTAAGTCAGAAATCATGACTGAGCTTAAAGAGGTCCAAGATTTTGTTCAAAAGGAAGGGTATATTAATGTTCTTAAAGAGAAAGAAACTGAAATCTTGAGTAAATACCATGACATTGTGCACAAGGAGGAAATATTTTGGAAACATAGATCTAGAAACACTTGGCTTAGAGAGGGGGACAAGAACACCAAGTTCTTTCACATGACGAAAACCAAGCATAAGGCTACTAACAGAATATCTAAACTCAAAGTTGAAGATAGAGAAGTGGAGAAAGAGGAGGATATTTCCAAGAAAGCAAAAGTCTTATTTTCTAATCTTTTCTCCCAGGACAACCAGCTTGACCAGAACCTTCAAAGTAATCTTTTGGAAAGTATACCCAAAATTTTGATAGATAATGACAATCACTTTCTCTCAGCTATCCCCTCTAATGATGAGATTAAAGAGGCTGTCTTTTCCTTTGAAGGGAATAAATCTCCGGGCCCTAACGAATTTCCTATGTTTTTCTTTCATGATTATTGGGTGATCATCCATAAGGACATTACTGATGTTATAAAAGAATCCTTTGGATCTAAAAGAATTCTTAGATAAATGAATGGTACTTTCATTTCTCTTATCCCAAAAAAGGCTAGGGCAAACACTATGGGTCTCTTTCGTCCTATCAGTCTTTGTAATTCCTCCTACAAAATTACATCTAAAGTTATCACTTCTAGGATTCTAAAACTGCTCCCTAAGATAATTTCTCACCAACAAACTAGATTTATTTTGGGAAGGCAGATTTTAGACTCTATCATTACGATCCATGAGAATATTCATTCACTGGCTATGGCTAGAAAATAAGGTTTCATTCTGAAGATAGATCTTTCTAAAGCTTATGACAGAGTTGACTGGAATTTTATGTAGAATACTTTGAGGACCTTTGGATTCAACTCCAAGTGTATTAAATTAATAATGTAGTTGGTGTCTTCCCCCACCTTCTCTGTTCTTGTGAATTGTTCTCCTTCGTCATTTTTTAAATCGTCCAGAGGTCCAAGGAAGGGAGATCCTCTATCTCCTATTTTTTTTGTGATTATTGTTGAATGTCTAGGCAGATACATTGAAAGCACTGTTAGAAAAGGGGATCTCAAAGGGATAAAACCCTCCTCCTCTAATTATGTTTGTTCTCATCAGCAATTCATGGATGACTTGATTTTTATGGGGGAAGCTACTATAAATGAAGCCCAGAACCTTAGAAAGATCCTCAAAAATTATGGTAAGGCTACTAGTTAGATCATCAACTAGAACAAAAGCTTTATTTATTTTATTAATACTCCTGAGTACAGACAGCACAAGATAAGTAGAATTATGAACTGCCAAATTGGGGAGCTCCCTGCTACCTACTTGGGACTTACCCTTTGGATTAACCCCCCTGATTCCTTTTGGAGCTCTTTGGTGGAAAAATTTCATAAGAAACTTGCAGGATGGAAAGGAGCTCTGCTTAGTCAGGCTGGCAAAATTCAGCTTCTTAAATCTTCTCTTCATAGTATACCTGTAAGGTAGAAAAACGATGTTTATGGAATAAGAGTGTTTTGATACTCGAATCACTTATCACCTTAAATTTAATGTTTAGAGTGGAGGGATAAATAATACATTCCCCTTTATTCTCAAATGCACAAAGGAAGGATCCAAATTGATCAACCCAAAAAGGATCAACGCATAAATGAATCAATCTATTGGAAATAAGAATAAAGAAGGAGATCCTAGGTTTCCCTCTTAAAATGTGTGTGAATGAATGTAAATGCGTGATAGATTTAGAATGATTAAGGATTTGAATTGAAATGGATAGGAGAAATTTACTAACCTTAAATAATTGTAGATCAAATAATGTTGTTTTCAGAGGTATGTAGACTATTTCTGAAAAAGCTAACAGATGATCCCGAACCGGAACGTAGAGATGAACAAAACCCAGAAATATTTTCCTGATCTGATGTCGTCTTATGAAAAAGGTCAACCTTGACCCACAAATGTCAACCCTGACCCAATAATGTTGACCCTGACCTGCATAGGTCAGACAGAGAATCTATTCATGCCATCTAAAAGAAAGCCAAAAAGGGTATCCAGATCTGTGTCCAAATCCGCAGTCCCGAACCTGTACCTACAAGAAAAATAGGATTGTTTGTTGTGGGGGAGGGTTTTTCCTTAGTCAAACCTCAATTTAGGAATTAACCTTGAAATCAATAAAGTATAGAATGCTAGCAAGTAGTAGAATTGAATCTAACAATGAAGCTATGATATTCAATAGATATGCAATTATAATTCAAATGTAAGTAAGTATGTAAATATGAAAGCTTGGACTTAATAGAAACCAATAACCTCCATGATTGTATGCTTGGAATCCACCTTGAAGAGATGATGAAAGAGTCTTGAGGATGCACAAAGGGTCTTCAAGGAAGATCACACTACCATGGTGGCTAGATCTAGGGTTTGAATGATGAATCTTGAATGTTTGAATCTAATCCCTTCAAAGGCTTGAAAGCTTGAATCCTTAATCTTCAATGGAGAACTTGAATGCTTGAGAGGAAGACTTGAACACCTTGAGAGCTTTAAAACATGTAGAATAATGGATTCTTGATCACCTCTTATCACTTAGTTGATGGTTAGAGAAAATGAGAGGAGAAGGCTTCCTTTTATATGAAACTAGGGCATAATATTCTAAGGAGGCCAACATAGGAGAATTAAATTCCAATTATACCCATGCCCCTAAAATTGGACCTATGTTAAATATAATTTAGGAATCGACACTTCAGAAACCAAAACAGCCGACCCGAAAGCGGGAAATAACTTTTTGCAAAGACTGGCATCTAGAAAATGTGGGACCCTGAGATTTGAACCCTGGGTCAAGGTCGAGGTCAACCTTGACCTAGGTCATGGTTGAGGTTGACCTTGACCTAGGTTAGGGTTGAGGTTGACATAGACCCAAAACGTCAACCCTGACCCTGAGATCAAAGATCTCAGATCTGCAGTCTAGGATGCCAAAAACTGGATGAAAAGAAGTGGAAAGAGAGGCAGAACAAGAGGAAAGCCAGGTCAAAGTCAGGAACCTATTCAAGGTTCTTGATATGACCCAAAACCACCTAATCGGAAGGATAAACCAGTCCACCATGGAAGTGCTTCCATTTTCTGACTATACATTTAGCCCCCACTTTAGCGGGAGTATAGAAATCAAACATGCTCACGATAAAGTTAGAAGAAAGACACTGGTGGATCGCAACAAAGTAGATTATCATTAAGTCAAGGACATGAGTCCCTAGGCCAAGGATTCTAACTCAGCATACATACATAAAAGATATGAAAAATAAAGAGAAATCAATCATAGAAACATACATGATTACATAAGCAAGACAAGAACAACACTATAGATAACATAGCTTCATGATCTAATCCTACTAGCATGAAAGTGAAAGAGAGAGAAGGAAAAGTGATTACCTCACCTAGTAAGATGCCCACCTTACTATGAATCACCAAGGAGGGAGATCCCAATAGGTTCACCCATAAACTGTACTTGTAATTATAAATGCGTCTTCTGACGGCTTTTAAAATATCCATAGATCCACATTCTTGTATCACTATGGAATATAAAATGCGTGTCCATTCAAGATTTAGCAACTTATATACATTACCTTTCAAGTATTTAGCATATTGAAACTTGTAAAAGGGGTGCGTATCTCTTCAGGATTTAGTAACTTATGTGCATTACCTTTCGAGGATTTAGAAAAAATAAAAGTAAAAATGTGTATCTCTTCAGGATTTAGCAACTTGTGTGTGTTACCTTCCGAGGATTTAGCATGCTGCAAAATGTAAATTAATGTAAACTATAGTACAAGGGAGACCCTATATATTCCCCCCTCCTTATCATGGATACCTACTAGGTAGGATAAGGAAGAGAAAAGAGAATACCTACTTCACAAGGTAAGGAGATATCCAGCTAAACAACAATGTATACCATATTCTTAGTGAAGAGCCTTGACCCTTACATCTAAGAACATAGATAATCATGAAATGAATATGTCACTTATGGAAAAAGGATCCTCAAGAGGGAAGAGATCTCATCAACAAGAGCCCTACCATAGAGGAGTGCTTAGGATAAAATG
Organism: Thuja plicata; assembly: GCA_018584345.1. NCBI lineage: Eukaryota > Viridiplantae > Streptophyta > Pinopsida > Cupressales > Cupressaceae > Thuja > Thuja plicata. The sequence continues at coordinate 199,989 of MU223908.1, forward strand.
TCATCTTCTAAAGAAAAGAGGTACCAAAGATTCAATCATCAAGCCCCCTGTAATCAAGAGGAAGAGGAATCTTAGGATGAAGGAATCAAACTCTAACCCAAAGCAAGAGCAAGAGTTTATCAAAAGCATAGTTTGCAAAATAAATAAGAGGTGATGACCTAGGACAATCACCTCTCATATAAGAGGGTATCCATAGTCAAAAACATACATCTTTATAAGGAAATAATGTTATATGATAAACAAATTCCACTATGCTAAGGAAAGTAGATCCTTAGATAGAGGAAGAAAGAAAATACCTTGCCCCCCAGGGGTGAAAGCAAGGGATATATCAAATTATATCAAGAAATATTGTTGTAGAAAAGAGATATCATGCAAGAAGTGAAAAAGTAACCCTTGTGAGGGATAGCACATTATTCAGTTTCCAAGGTGAGAGATTTATCAACCATGGAAAACCAAAAAAAAACAAAATAGGTTATATTCAAGGACATAGATCCTTAAAGAAAACCAAAATTTTCATGTATGATTGGATATCACATAATAGATAAATACTACTTAACCAAGGGAAAAGTGAATCCCAGAAATACAGAAAAGAAGGAGATGGCATCCTTGCCCCCCAAGTGTAGGGACAAGGATAAAATGGGACCTATTATATTGCTCACAATACTATGCAAGACAACGAGCCCCCAAAGATCAGGCTAACATTGTTTACATAATATGGAGTTCCATAATAGGAACATAAATTTTATTTAGAGAAAATAGGATTGAAATATAACTCATTGCCATATGATATATAAATAACTTTACTATCAATAAGTTGCCTAATCTTATAATGTAAATCTTGAAATTCATCAGAGTGATCTTGAAATCTATTATAGAAACAAAAAGGAAGAATCTTCAAGTATAGACTGCATTTCTTTTTGTGTTTAGGTCTAGTAATCATATTAGCACAAAGGAGTTTAGGAAGAACAACCTCTTGGTCAAATTCCTTCATAGGGTCATCATGTTTTGAAATGTTATTTGAGATGTTGGTAACATTGATATGTTGTTGAGGATTAAATCCCAATCCATAAGAATGCTCATGCCCCCCATTCTGTAAGGGCATTTGAATTCCCTATTTAGCACATCCTTGACTATGGAATCCTTGTTTAACTAGTAAATGATAACTATGACCATAACAAGAAGCCATATGAAAAGAAGTCAATTGAAATCCAGTAGTCACTATGTCATCATTAGTATGTTC
>MU223908.1:207622-221582 GCA_018584345.1 Thuja plicata
TAAACACATCTCTAATTCCATCCTCCTTTACATTTTCGTAAGATAGAATATTCAATCTCTTTACATTTTAACACTTAACATCAAATCAACAACAAACACAACACACAAACATATATTTTATCTTACAATATCAGTTGCCCATGGTGTTTTGTTTTATATGCAGCTATCTGTTATCTTACCCTTGATTGGAGATTTACTAGAGCCTATGGGCATCATTATGTTATCCTGAATTATTTTAGGCATAACGAAGAAATGAGTATCCCTTTCTATCTTATGCGTTCTCTAAATGTCACTATGAGGGAGTTTCAGAATGACCCTTTTGGGGATCATGCCTCTCACCAAGGTTTAATGGCTCTCATTTATGATGTCTTAAAAATGAGGAAAATGGATAAAATTGTGGGTAAGGGTAAAATCCTTAACGATGTGGAGATTGAGGATGAAGAGTCAGGAGAAAGATTTGACGATGATACTGATGATGAGACCATTACTAGCACCAGAGGTATGGGAAGTTTGAAGGGTAGTTCCTCAAAGATTTCTAATAAAAAGTTGGAGTATGAGGAGATGAACCCTAATTTGGAGGGTTTTAGAACTAAAGATGAGGAAAACCCCAAAAGCCAAAAAAAAAGGAAAGCTAATCTTAAGAAAAATCCTTTAGTCATCAAGAAACTGAAGAAGAACAAGGGTATCCTCATATCCTCTGACGAGGAGGACCCTATTCATGAGAGTCTGGAGAAAAAGGAGAAGGTGGAGAAAGACAGGGATAACACTCAGAGTAAGGTTGAGGAAAAAGAGGTTAGTTTTCAGGAAAAGGCTAATATTGATACTATAGGGAACACAAAGGAAAGCTTCAACATTGGCTCATACCAGAAAGACAGCATCCTCTCTTTTGGGAGGTTTATGGCTACCATAGCATAGGACACTGTGAATATGAAGACTAAAATTAAGGAACAGGGTAAGATTGTGAGTATGATTAAATTTGCTACCTTTGGGGAAGAGTCTATGGCTACCAGTTTGAAGAATTGGACTGAAGCCATTAACAAAGGTGAAGCCTTTGGGAAGCTGGGCACTAAAGTGTTGACTATGGAGGATAAGATTAACAAAATGAAAAAATAAGCAGAAGCCAACAATATTGAGGTGTGCATGTCCTCACTAGAAGGTAAAATGGAGAAAATGGATTTGACGGTTAAAAAAATCTGTGAGCAAAGCTTTAACATTCTAAAAGTTTATGTTGAGCAATGCAAGAATCTGATGGAGAAACTCGAGGCTAATAGAGGGGAGGAGAGTAAGGATCCCAAAGAGGGGTTGGGCTCTGGTATCTGCACTCGTGCAAGTATAAAGAAGAAATACACGGACCTCAAAGGCCTCAGACTCTTGGTGGATAATATGGAGCTTCTCGCGGAGCAGGCGAAAGATCTGATGGAGACTAGCTAGATCCCTGTGTGTTGTCTTTTGTTTTCAGGCTATATTTTCCTCTCATGTTGTCTTTTTCTTCTTTTTGGGTTTGTGGGGCCTAGGTTCCCTATTTCTCTTTTGTCCCATCTTTTGGTAGTTGACTGGTCAGCTTTTTCTATCTTCTGATCTTTTGTACAAGGCTTTCAGACCTTTCAAATCCTGGTTTTACTTAATCAAAACAATTGATTACTTGTTGAATGTAAGGAAACTCAGGTGCGGAAATAGCTTCCTACGCTAATCTCTATAGGGAAGTATTGTGCAAATTCTTTTAAATCCTTACAATTACAGATTCGTTAGCTACTTTAACAAAGATATTGCAACCACATACCATGCATACAGAAAACAGAGAATAACACAATGATATACCCTTGGGAAAACCTTTCGGTAAAAAACCCCAGCACTCAAAAACCTGCACAATGTATTGATCAAAACTATTACAGCTACAATACACTTGTAATGCAAGTTCTTTCAGAAGATTTCAAAACCCTTGAAGAAAAATCACGGCAGCATAAACCGTTCCAACAATACACTCGTATCACTTATCTTCGCAACCCTAAAAAAATGCTTATATCATGCGCTTCACTTTTTTAGGGCTACTCCCAAAGATAACCGTATTAGGGTTTTACCATTCCCCGAACCCCACGATTGGGGAAGAGTGTACAGTACTCAAATTTATCAGTTGCCACATGTCTTCACCTATCATTGAATCTTCCTGACATAGATCTTATGTGTCATAGGAATCTGTCATAACCGTTTTAGCCATGATCTCCTTACACACAATTCAAGATGCCGACACATCAACATTATTTGCAAGAAATATATTTTACAAAACAAATAATAAGAATAAGAATTATCCAAGGTTGAGACACCTTATTCCTAACATTGAAGACAATTATTCAATTGTGTATTGTCATTGATGTTACACATGTATTTACACTTATGTAGTGATGTTACACAAATGTCTATATCCAGACCGATCACATTTGGTGAATAGAAAGATTTTTTCAGTGTTGATCGAGTCACTCGGGCATTTCAATCATGGTCAGGCATCAAAGAAACTCAATGTTAACTGAGTTGATTATTCAGTGTCAGCTGACTAACAGTGGTTTACATTCTATAATTAATTGGTTATATGAGGCTGACTGAATTATGATTTATTACTTATTTAGAAGTATATTCAAGCCAATTTGACAGGGCTTATCATATATATGAAAGGTCAAGTTTGGATTGCATGTGTGCAAGTGAGTGTGAAAATTTGAAGAGAAGCGGAAGTGTGGAATTCTATGATATGAAGAGTGAAGGCGAAATTAGATCAGATTTTGATTGATTATAGAACACTCGGAGCTACAATAGAATATTTGATCAGCAAGGATCCAATTATAATAAGAATAGAGATCTAAATCAGCAAAGACAATTGCTTACACATATAGGTCAATTCATTGTTACTTTCTAACAATTGTAGCAGTGATCTCAAATCTCTTAACAGAGTAGACTTAACAGTCTTTTTGTAAATCCTCTCACAAGGTAGCATTTCTATGTTGAAGTGTTGAATACCTCTAACAAGGCCACTCCTCACAGGGTGATTTAAATCCTCTAACAGGGTCACACCTGACAGTGTGTTTTGTAACCTTTAACAGGGTTGGCTCCTAACAGGGCTCACTTCAGAAGAGAGAAAAATAGTAATTAGATACATTGGTGGTTTTTCCCATATTGGGTTTCCACGTTAAATCTTGGTGTCACCTTTGTATATGTTATTTTTTTCATGCTTTATGTTTCTACACTTAATCACTAAAGTATAAATTGCATTGGATATCATAAAACACCCGAGTTACAGAAGAATATCTTAATTAACTGAGTAACAGTGTTATATTGTTTAAGACATCTAAGGGACAAGGGATTTGTTTTGGAGTAACTAATTCACCCCTCCCCTCACAATTACTTATCTCATTTCCAACAATTGGTATCAGAGATGCAAGTGCTTTCAAAAAGGGTTTCAAGGCCTAAGCTAAAGATTGTAGATTTCTTACAGAAGGGAGATCCCAAAGCTAAATAAAGATAACTTCCTTGCATGGCAAGAGCTGATGAAACTACATCTATCTACTATTGGAGATGTTGGTTTGCAATTTTTGGACAGCAACTATGTGGAGCCAATAGGGAATATGACTGTGGAACATATGATGGAACGGAAGCTTCATAACATAATGATGATTGATATAGCTTCTTCACTCAGCTACTTGGAATTTGATGAAGTCAAGGAATGCCCTACAGCCTATGATATGTGGAGGAAATTACAGTACATTCATGGAGGAGATGAAAATGTAAAGTGAGCCAAATCAAAAAGTCTTAGAGGATAATTTGACTAGATGAAAATGAAAGAAGGAGAAGACATTACAAGATACAGTGAGAGAATCAAGAAAATTGTGAGTGCCATCAGAGCTGCATGAGGAATAATTGAAGATACAACAATGGTCAGCAAGGTATTAAGAAATTTACTTCCTATCTATGTTATTAGAGTTTCAGCTATTCAAGAGATGAGGTGCAATAAGGATCCAGTAGTTTCTAGATATGCTAGAAGGCATCATGCACCTGAGAAAATAATTGGAGATCAGACAGAAGGTGAAATGACAAGGAACAAAATCAAAGGTACATGTTTACTAAGTGAATTTGAACCTAGAACTATTAAAGATGCATTGAATGATGAAATTTGGATAGAGGCAATGAATGAAGAAATTGAGCAGATTGAGAAGAACCAAACTTGGACTCTTGTGCCTAGGCCAAAGGACAAGAATGTGATTGGAACCAAGTGGGTTTTAAAAAATAAAATGAATGAAAATGGTGAAGTTTCTAGAAGCAAGGCCAGACTAGTTTGTAAAGGATATGCTCAAGAAGAGGGTATTGATTATGGAGAAACTTTTGCTCCTATTTCAAGACTTGAAGGAGTTAGAACTCTTCTGGTGTATTTTGCACATAAAGGATACAAAGTATATCAAATGGATGTAAAATATGTGTTTCTGAATGGAATCCTAGAAGAAGAAGTCTACATTGAACAACCTGAAGGATTTGTTGATCCTAGCAGAAGGAATATGGTTTGCAAGATGCACAAAGCATTGTATGGACTGAAGCAAGTTCCCAGAGCCTAGTATGAAAGACTGCATGGTTACCTAGTAAATATTGGATTTCAGAGAACCAATGATAACAGTAGCCTATACATCAAAGAAGGACCATAGAAGAAAATATTGTTAGCAGAGATATTTTTTGATGACATATTATTCACTGGATATGATGACTTATGCAAAGCATTCTCTGTAGCTATGAGTAACTAATTTGAGATGTCTATGTTTGGTGAGATAAAATTATTTGTTGGATTACAAGTTCATCAAATGAAGGATAGTATCTACATTACTCAATCAAAATATATCAAGGAGATACTCAAGAAATTTGGAATAGAAGATTCCAAACCTGTTGGAACACCCATGTGTACTGGACAAAAATTATCTAAGGATGATGATTCAAAGGAGGTAGATCAGACCAACTACAGATCCATGATTGGAAAATTGTACTATGTCATTCACACTAGACCTGATATTGCATTAGCAGTTGGTATTGTTGCAATATTTTCAGCTAATCCCAGAGATAATCACCTAATGGAAATCAAAATAATTTTGAGATATCTGAAGGGTACTGAAGACTATGGTTTATGGTATAAGAAAGGTGGGAACTTTGATTTTAAGACATTCACTGATGCTGATTGGGCTGGAAGTGTTGATGATAGGAAAAGCACCAGTGGTGGAGCTTTCTTTCTTAGAAAGAGGTTAGTATCTTAGACTAGCAAGAAACATAATTGCATCTCTCAGTCTACAGCAGAGGCAGAATATGTTGTTGCAGCAGTGAACTGTTCAAACATCATATGGTTTAAGAAGTTGTTGTCAAGAATGAAGGAAGAAGTAAAAGAACCAGTTATTATCTACTGTGACAACACCAGTGCCATTAACATTTCAAAGAATCATGTGATGCACACCAAAACCAAGAATATAGCAATAAAGTATCATTTCTTGAGGGAATTAGTACAAAATAAAGAAGTAAGGTTGGAATATGTTACTACTAAAGAACAAGTTACAGACATATTCACCAAACCTTTGCCTAAGGATGCATTTTTGTATCTTATAGGAAAGCTAGGGGTGCTTCCCCTAACTGGAGCTCACTAAAATATAGTTTAGTGATGCATCAACCCAAGCCACAATGAAGATCTATCAGTTGATGCAGGTACATCAGAGCCCATTGCAGATGAATTAGTACACTCAAGTACATGACAACTTCAAAGAGAAATAGTATTAACTATTGGTTTTGATACTTAGTATTTACGGAGATGGAGGCTTTGGCATATGTTGTCAAACAGGGAGAGTTTGCTATAATACATAAGAAATTACTTAAGGAAGAGTTCATAATAGAAAGAGGGAGAGTTTGATGAAAGAGGGAGTTTTTGGATGAGAATCAAAATGAAGTTAAAGACATTAAAGAAATTTTTTTGTTGCTCTACAATTCTTTGTATTATGACATGTTGTGTTTCCATCAATGCCAAAGAGGGAGATTGTTGAAGACAATTATTCAATTGTGTATTGGCGTTGATGTTACGCATGTATTTACACTTATGTAGTGATGTTACACAAATTTCTACATTCAGACCGAGCACAATTGGTGAATAGAAATATTTTTTCAGTGTTGACCAAGTCACTCGGGCATTTCAGTCATGGTCGGGCATCAAAGAAACTCAGTGTTAACTGAGTTGATTATTCACTGTCAGCCAACTAATAGTGGTTTACATTCTATAATTAATTGGTTATATGAGGCTGACTAAATTATGATTTATTACTTATTTAGAAGTATATTCAAGCCGACTTGACAGAGCTTATCATATATATGAAAGGTAAAGTTTGGATTGAATGTGTGCAAATGAGTGTGAAAAGTTGAAGAGAAGAAGAATTGTGAAATTATGTGATATGAAGAGTGAAGGATAAATCAGATGGGATTTTGATTGAGTACAGAACACTCAAAGCTGCAATAGAATATTTGATCAGCAAGGATCTAGTTATAATCAAAATAGAGATCTGAATCAGAAAAGACAGTTTCTTACACATATAGGTCAATTCATTGTTACTTTCTAACAATTGTAGCAGTGGTCTCAAATCTCTTAACAGAGTAGACTTAACAGTCTTTTTGTAAATCCTCTCGCAAGGTAGCATTTCTATGTTGAAGTGTTGAAGACCTCTAACAAGGTCACTCCTCACAGGGTGATTTAAATCCTCTAACAGGGTCACACCTAACAATGTGCTTTGTAACCTTTAACAGGGTTGGATCCTAACAGGGCTCACTTCAGAAGAGTGAAAAATAGTAACTAGTCACATTGGTGGTTTTTCCCATATTGGGTTTCGACGTTAAATCTTGGTGTCACATGTGTATATGTTATTTGTTTCATGCTTTATGTTTCTACACTTAATCACTAAAGTATAAATTGCATTGGATATCATAAAACACCTGAGTTACAGAAGAATATCTTAATTAACCAAGTAACAGTGTTATATTGTTTAAGACATCTAAGGGACAAGGGATTTGATTTGGAGTAACTGATTCACCCCTCCCCTCTTAGTTACTTATCTCATTTCAAACATTACTCTGTTGCAGAAACATAAATCATCATTTGCACTGGATTACCAAGACATGAAGGGTCTTGATCCAAATCTTTGCACACATAGGATATATATCAAGGAAGGTTGCAGGCTAATCAGACAATCTCAGAGGTGGATAAATCCAGTAATACAAGATATTGTCAAGGTTGAATTGTAAAAGCTTATTAATGATGGATTCATATATCTTATCTTAGACAATAAATGGGTCTCTCCATTACTCATTATCCCTAAAAAGGGTGGCAAATAGAGGCTTTGTGTATCTTACAAGGAGATTAAATCAGCTACATGGAAGGACATTTTGTCTCTTCCATTTATAGATCAAGTATTAGAATCTTTGGCTAGTAAGCAATACTTCTCTATCCTGGATGGTTTTAGTGGTTACAATCAAATCAAGATAGTTTCATATGATTAGGATAAACCCACTTTTACCTATCCATAGGGAACATATGCATACTTTGTGCTTCCATTTGGCCTTTGCAATGCCCCTGCAACATTTTAGAGATTAGTGCTTAGTATCTTCTCTGACCTCACACATGACTGTATGTTAGTCTATATGGATGACTTCACCACATATTATAATACCTGAGGAAGACCTACCAAATTTACAAAAGGTACTTCACTGATGTCAAGAATACAATTTATCATTAAGCAATGATAAATGCTACATGATGATGCAAGGAGTGGTTCTAGGTCACTACGTATTAAAGAATGGTATCCAAGTGGATCCAAGGAAAATAGAATTCATCTCCACATAAATGGGCTATTTTTGTGACCCATATCATTTTATATTTCACATGTGAAGGAAGGTTATCAAATGTTCATGTCTATCATTTTAAATTTCTTAGTCACCCCTGTCATGGCAGACTTATCAATGTGCCAGACTCCTTGGTAATTTTCCTGACAAAAAAGGCATCAAAAGTTAAAAAAGGTAAGGACACTTCATTTTCTCACCATTCCCTTATTGCATTATTTGTCAAGCAAATTTTAGGAATTTATTTACCTGTTATGTCATGGAAGGAATTTGTAGAAATTAAAGAGGTTGAACATAGAAACCTAGGGCCTAGGATAGAAATCAAACTTGAGGGAGAATCAAGAAAATAGGAAGGTAGCCTTAGAAGAGAATATAGCTTCTTACAGGAGGAAGAAGATGAAAAATATGAACCAGACAAGCATTCCTCTGAAGATGAGGAAGAAAGGGGTAAAACTGCATCCCTACAATTACAACTCGGGGTCAAAAGTTGGCACAAAAATCCCCTAAGGAAGCCCTTGTTCAGAAACCAAAGAAATATCCTACTAAGAAAATTGTAAAGGATAAAAAGAAATTATCAGAGAAGTTAAAGATTAGAGGAAAAAATGAGAAAACCCTTGACATGGGCTCTACTAAGAAAAAGGTTGTTAAAGAAACCCTTACTCCCTCATTTAAGGATAAGAAGAAAAGGGATTCTCTTAAAGGGAAAGAACAAGATTTTATTTTAATTCCTAAGAAGAGAGTAAATAATCAATCTAAAAATGAGGAAAAATAAATCAAAATGCACTTTGTTCCCACCACATAAATTTTTCCTAAAGTTGGAAAGAAACGGAAGCCTTCTAGTTCACCCACAGTTCATGCAATAGAAATTTCACCTCCCCTTGAACCACTCAAGCCAACACCAAACAAGAAACATATAAAATCTTCTACTTTTGTCTCAGTGCTAGAAAATCTAGCACCAATGACCCATTTACCCATTGGCTCAAAAATACAAGCTACCATCAATTCTGAGGAAGAGAAAAGACCACAAGTTGTTAAGAGAAATACTAGGAGGTCTGGCAGACTTAAAATAGTAGTAAAGAAGAAAATAAAAAAGAAAATTGAATATGTAATTTATATTCCCTTTGAACCCAATGGTGGAAATGACCAAAAAGGGTATGTGTAAGAAGAGAAGAAAGGTGAAGAGTCAGTCTCGGCACATATGAATTATGAGGAAATAGAGTATAATATGCCTAAGTAGGGGAAGAGGAGAATGAAGAGGAGGCCTCAGATAAGGAAGAAGTTATAATTGATTAGGAAACACAAAAAATAATGCAGGAATAAAATGTGCAAGAACATTTGGATCAACACACTGTGGATGATGGAAATCTTGATTGTCTAGCAGAACTATCATCTCAAGTGACTCAAGGTGTTATTGAACATATTACTAAAGAAATCTCTGATCTAGATAACCATATACTAGCCCCTCCTATATCTTGGCCCTTGTTGAAGCTAAAATATGGGAACAGGCTCAATGATCACAACAACAACAATCTGATTGGGTTCAAGAAAATGAAGTATGAAGCTTCAATTTGAGAAGGAATTTGAGAATTAAAAATAGAGATAAAGGTTGAATGCAAAGGTGGACCAGTTAGTCAATCTTTCCACACAAATTGTTTACCGCAAACCTCCTTCTTGAATGTACACCCTATACCTTAGGGATATGTTTTTAAGATTTTGGTTTATGCAGATGTATTGTGATTTACCATATTCATGGTTACTCCTAGCGATTAGTTTTCTATTTTTCATAATTCTACACATGAACTACAAAATGCAATGTTTGAATTTTATTTGTATAACCTAATTGTTCTTTATAACTCGTACTAGAATCCTCTATTATATGTGGTTGACCTTCAAGTAAGAGCATTATCCTCCTATATGCATAATATAGAAAATAGAGGGGATCAGGCTGACAAATATAAAGAAATGGAGAAATATGGAATATTGAGACTTTGAGCTAAGTCAAGAAATCTTTTTTCCATCCTCAATAATTGCTTGGTCTTAATGAATAAAATAGAGGTAAGAAAATAGGTATTGCAACAAAGGAAGGATAGCTATGAAATTTTTACTCAGATGGTTAAATCCAATGGCAAGAAAGTACTCACACATGTAGAAAGTAGATGAAAAGAATCGACTTATGATTTGAAATGGAAAGAGCCTCATTTACTCTTAAACTAATATGTAGTTATACACAAAGTTAAAGTTTATATGCAATTAGCATAACAGCAAGAACTTACTTGGCTCCCCCTACTTTTTCAGCCTCCTTTGTTTCTTTGGCCAATTCCTGACTAGCGTGGAATGGAATATTTAGAAGAATAGGAAGAAGCAAGGTGGAGAAGGATCAGGAGATTCAATGGATTCTATTGGAATCCAATTGCTACTAATTTGGGCATGACTGCATATTCTGACTTTAGGTCTTTAGCTCTATTTAGGAACTCTATAGAAACACATGTTTTAGGACAAGTAGGACAATAAGTTGCGGGGATATGATGAGTGGAGTTTTTGGTACTTTTTGTATGACTATGTAGTTATATTTTAGACTCTCTTGGTCATGTTAACAATGTTCTTTATACTAAAGACTTCATATTTTGATATGTTTTAAGAGACTTTCATGCTACATTATCATGTGTGTAGTTTGAATTATGGTTATATGGAAATTTATGGAATAAAATGTGATGGAAATGAGATTGAATGTTATATATATGGTTGTTTTCCTACTAATTATATTTTTTAACACATGATTGAGTGGACTACCACAATTCCTATAGCCTCAATCCATGTAACTTCCTACAACTAATGATTGATCAACGTTGAACCAATCTTTTGATCTTGAAATATCTTTATTAATTTTTTGATCTGTGAGAGCCTTGAATACTATCATAGTTTTGGTTGATGGAAGATAAAAAACTCGTTACTCCTAATGACAAGTGTGGAGTTAGTTAATATATTTCTAGGATAATATATTTTTATTATAGTCAATTTTGAGCAACATTATTTTTTCATGATGAATTCATGGATGGACTAAGTGTTAAACATGTTATTCTCTTATGTTAAGTTCAATTGGAGATACCTCAAGGGGGGTACTTGTGGTGCATCTCCTTCTGTAATTACCACCACATTTTAAAATAACATAAATTCATATAATTCAACATATTACATAAAAATAAGTATACATTGATGTGATGTGTCTAATTAATTTGATTCAAGACTTTAAATTATACACAACATAAGGATTTAATATAAAAGTCAATAACAAGTTGAAACATAAAGGAACATATACCTTTACAATGGACCACAAGGTTGTGTACAATGAATAAGAAAGGTTTAAAATAATAGGGTCATCCTGACAGGAACTCTTGACCTTTGCATCCCTAAAACACAAAGTGGGGGAGAACATTGTCAGAGCGCATTTCCACCCTACCATGAAGTAGTTACACTTCCCTAGAATCTTTCATGACACGAAAGATACAATGTGATACTGACAAGAATAATGGAATTATGTGTGACACAATACATCCAATACTAATTTAACAATATCATGAGCACACAAGATGCATATTTCCTAAATGTGAAGACAAAAGCAACAATCCTTGCTTGAATTTCATTGGAGATCTTAGTTCCATCTCAGTCACATTCAATTACTCGAAAATATCTTAAACGTCACATATACTAACATCAATTTAATTCATATCATGCAAGACATATTTTATATATGCAAGTTGCCTCAATTTACATAAGAACATATGTTTCCATGAGGATCCATAGGTTGCAAGAGCTTACTCAACCATACATAAGTATACCATAATATTCAAGAGAAAGACAAGGGCATATAAGAGTGATACATAATAAAAGAGCACCAGTTTAAGCTAATTTCTCCATCTACTCCTCAAACAAAGTTAATCTAAAATGATATACTTGAGTACTATCATGAGTATACTTCACATTGATAATGGGAACTTACATCTTTGAAAAACTTAAGAGAATAATTAAAACCAATTCTTACCTAATTAGCTCATTTCTAAGAGAAAATTTTAAATAGCATGTCCCTTGATATTAACACATGCTACATCCTTAAATTCAAAGATATACATTTCTATCATGTTAATATGATCTTCTTAATCTCTCATCGAACATCTTGTCTTAAAGGTTCCATAATGACAATACCGTGCAATTAAATGAGGTGCAATCGTTAATTCATTTATTATGATAAGCACATCATCTCTTTATGGTTATAAGATGTCTATTCCTTGTGTACAACCATGGGTTACTCCCTACTTTCCCTTTAAGTGAATATTTCAACTAAAAGGCCTCTAGATCATTGCTATTATATTGTCCATTTAGACTATTCCCCAAAACAGTGATGAGTTTGAAGTGCCTATCACAATTGATATGGAGTGACAAATTAATGTAATATTAATATAGAAGTGTAATCAAATAATGAAATTTTAAGATGGTCCAATCTTAATTATAACCCATGAGTTGACAAAGTAGTTGACAAAGTCTAAAAAGTTCATAACTACTTTACATGGACGTTTAGATCCTTTATTCTTCTTGGCAAACATTCTCCTTCTATATCTATTGATAAGTTATGTCAATTATAATCTATATAGAGTCTAAAAATAAAGTTTTCCTTACTCCCTTATATAAATGAATAATGGTCACTACTCTTCTACCTTATTCGACCTTTCATGTAATCTTATATTTTAAGGCTAAATGAATTTAAAAAGATAAATTAAATAATTAATTGTTAAAAGAAATAGATCTTATATTTGTAAGAAAGATGCTTTTAACTACTAAGAAAGTTATTTTTAACTACTAAAACTATATGAAGACACTCTTAAAAATAAAAAGTTACATTTGAGATTTCTAAAAAGAAATTTCATAAACTTAAAATCTAAAAGACTTGAAATCTAAAAGCTTGGTAAATGATTTCTTATGTGAAACTTAAGCTCTAGAAATTCTAAGGAAAGCATAATACTCAAATTCTAAGAAAAGCTGATTTTTATTTTATTTTATTTTTTTTGCATTTTTGAAATGATCATTGAGCAGTTGCGAATTCATATGAGACAATATCATCTGTTCGGTGTGTGAAACATATTCTGCGAGATTCTCCTATAGAAAAAGTATTCAATCAATGCTAGGTGTGATCATTGATACATTGATGCTGCTGATAATGTCAGTTTGAAACGCTGAAGTATTGATCTGAAATACTGAGTTTAATGTGCAAAATCTGAAGTTGATACACTTGCAACATTGGCAATATTAAGTCCGAATTCCTGGGCATACATACACTGCAGATGTCTACTATCAACGGTGAATTCATACATCACATATACACTGCGAACTATACCAGCAAAGTCTGCTATCAAATTCTTATACCATAGCGCAAGATCTATCTATTGGAGATACATAAGTTGCGGAATCCTGCAGTCAGATATATCTCTGATCAAAGGATACATCACTGAATTGAGAAGTGCTGAGTTATATCATTAGGAAAAATCAGACATTCATCACATACGATCTAGTCATAATATACGATCTGGAAGTCATACAGACCTGGCAGTGTTCTACTAGTTATTGAATGTGATGAAGACTTATACTGGACTACACTTTGGATCAATATCAGATTTTCTTCGTGGATCAGGGATCCTCAGCAAATATTTACTATGAGTTGTATCCAAGGTGGTAGCGATCTGGGCTTCTACAACAGTGAATTCTTGATGACAATTGAGGGTGAACTTTACAGTCATTCAAAAATCTAAGAGATTTACAAAAATGGATGTGAAAACAGGCAAATTTCGGCAAACAGCGAAACCAAGATTTAAACCGTGAAAAACCATCTTCAAAAAATTAAGGTATACTGACACCAAGTTTTATGAACAGAGCAAGGCTTCGAAAGAGGATACCAGTGATACTAGTTATTTTGGCTACTGCTTTAATTGTTGGTTATATGGACACCGAGCTGTGGATTGCCGTCAAAAGAATGTGAGTTCCCCAAGCCCTAACTACGATCATCTTAAAGCTTTTATCGCCAAGC
>MU223908.1:260328-270412 GCA_018584345.1 Thuja plicata
GAAGAAGCAGATGCAACAATTGAAGACCTACTTGCAAAGAATCTCAATTTACATGAAGAAGTCAGAAAGTTGAAAAGAGAACAAGAAATTCATTCAGTCAGAATATGTGAAGTCATGGAACAAAAGAGTCAAGCAGAAAATATCAGAGAAATGGCACAAGAAGATAAAATATTATTGAGTACAAGATTAGAAGAAAAAAGAAAATGAAATCCATCATTTGTCACTTCAGCAAGCAGATATGATAAATTAACTCAATAATGAAAATCAAGAAGTTGTCAATCTGAGGACATAAAATGAAAGATTGCAGAATGATCTCAATACTGAAAAACAAACCAATGAGAGTATAATGAATTCACAGGGAAGCATGGATCAGTTGACAGAGCAAACTCAACTCAGACATCATGGACAGATTGGATTAGGTTATACTGAACAAGGTGAAACCTCATAGCAAGGAACTCAAAAGAATAGCAAACCTGCTTGTAATCATTGTGGCAAGATAGGGCACACAAAAAATAAGTGTTGGAGTAATGGAAAGAAAAAATTTAATGGTAAATGCTACAGATGCAAAAAAAACACGGACATAGGGCAAGTGAATGCACTGAGAAACCTAAGTTTGAAGGAAAATATTTCAATTGTAACAAACATGGTCACAAATCTTTCGAGTGCAGAACTAAGAAATGGAACCCTACTGAACAACTAGCTAAAGCAATTTTTGGTTGGGATTACAACACATGGAGTAGATGTTGTCACTATGGTGAATATGGGCATATTGGTGCAAATTGTGTAAAGACCCACCTTAGAAAAAGGAATCCTACTAAGAGATGTTATGTATGTAAACAACTTGATCATCTAAGCAAGAATTACATGAAAAAAGAAAAATTGGATGCTGGTTTTGAGAAAGGCAAAGCAAAAGTCTCATAAATCATAACTTAGATGAGTCAATAGTGGGTAAGGAAATCTCCTGAGAGTTCAGATCAAAACAATGAAGGATCGAATGTCACCCGAAGCAGTGAATTGGGTGGATCTACCATCTCCAAATAAATATGAAAGAGACTACTGAAACTATGCATAAAAGTTGTCCTACATTAGTTCTAGACATGCTAGCAAGTCCAAATCAACATATTGATGCACTAGGACACATTATGTTTGAACTGAGTCAGGATCTCAGTAACACCCGAGTTACACAAGCTTAATCGAGTTAAGTCAGGTTGTATGGTTTTGAGGATGCAGAAGATAATTTTCATCGAGCTTCATTCTGAGCTATGCCAACTACCAGGTGAGGAGAATTTAATGAAAACTCAATGGTAAAATCTATTATAAAAGATGAATTGGAAAGGTTATTGTTTACAAAGTTTTCAGTTTGCATAGCGATTCAGAGCCTTAAGCGATTCAGTGAAAATTTGAGTTTGAAAGCTTTAAGTTGCGAAGTTTTATCAAACCTTCAAGCTTAATGGCATCTACATCCAGCAGCAAGGTTAAGAAAGGATCTAATATGTTGGTGAGGAATTCTATCTGCGAACCTCCAAAGTTTAAGCTTCATCTAGCGATTGCAGAGGAGATAGACCCAATGGGAGCTCCTTCCCTAGTTCCTCTGAGGTTATTGTTGATCAACGATATCCAAGCCTTCTATCATTACACAATTCAATATCTAGGGACATTGGAAATGAATAATGCATATGAGAAACTCTATGAAGCCAAAAATCTGAAGCCAGAACATAAACACCTAGAAGTCAAGGGTTTGACTCATATCATGCATATGCCACAGAATTTCTAGATTAAGTGGATTAGGTTAATTGTGAGCCATGTTCACGACATGCAGCTATGGATGGAGCAACCAGTGAATGTTACCAAGATAATGGTACACCATGTTACAGGGTATCCTATGCTGGACAAGTCTAAAGCTACCAAAACCCTACCTCGGGATGACCTAACTAATAAGACTCTTGCCAAGTGGGACGGAAGAGGCATGAGATTAAATGGAGTTACAAACATGGAATTAAAGTTTGGGATTCATGTTATTGCTTACAAAATCTACAATTCTAGCCGACCTAACAGCATACCATGTGAGGTTGTGGACTTGGCATACAAGGTGGTCAAGAAAAACCTCTCATTCAACCTTGCTGAGTTGCAGCTCATCCAATTGAGAAAGAACATGGAAAACATTTGGGCATCAAAGACCAATCCATGTAAGTTTGGTTCACTTTTGGTCTACGTATTATTTTATATTCAGAAGTATTTCCCTTCCAAAGGCACAGTAGTTTGGAAGAAGGATAGACCCATGGTGTATCAGATAAATGATTTCATAGCAGAACTAGGAGATAACTTTGAGAGCATCATGGATGCATATTTTGAGGAATTCAGATAGAAGATGCAGAATAGGTATAGAATTCCTAAACATTTGGTTGAAGACCACAAGGATGATGTTTGTTTTCTAGTTTACTATGATAAAGTATATATTCAGGCAGTCAGACCTAGGATTGCATGGGTGAAACCTCTTGCATATGAGGTTAACATAGATAAGACCAAAGATATCATTGAGGCTCTTGTGAATGAGCATGTTGACCCCAAAGCACCTTACTTTGGCACCTATGAAGAAGCCAAGAGCATAATTTCATTAGAGATTGAGATTCCTAAGATTCTGAAAAAGAGGAAAGAAGAGGTTAGAGCAGTTTGGAAAGAAGTATGGAAAGACTTAACACTCTCCTCCTTCTATCTCAGTAAGCAAAGAAGATGAAATTAAGATAGAAGATGATGTATCTAAAAAGGAAGAGGAAGAGGTATATGCAGAGCCTCCTAAGAAGTAAAAGAGGCTAGTCCCCAAGAAAACACCTAAGGCCCCTACCCTTGTCCTCGCTACTAGAAAACCCAGAAGATCTAGGAGGAAACTCATATTGCCTAAGGAAGATGAAGACGAAGAAGTCACATTCAAGAAGCCCCCACCTACCTTTGAGAATAAAATTGAAGACCTAAGAGAAGGTAGTGGTATGAGTTCTCTAAAATCACAGAAATATGCTTCCAGAACTAAGGATGAACAAAAGCAGATTGAGGAAGCAGTTGTAGAGAAGATGAAAAGATGGAAGTATGATCCATCTGAATTGAAGAGTCACATGACTGAAGACCTATTCAAGGCAATATTTTTTCCCTAAAGAAATGCAGTCTGAATAGAAAAGGATATTAGAGAACAAAACTTGAGGCAAGTCATGCCTACTATGACAAACAAAGAGGTAAAAAAGGCCATGACCAAATATGAAAGAAATCACACTCCAAGGTTCGTGACCTTCTAGATATTGAACAAGAAGATAGAGGATGTGGTGTAGGCTGCAACAAAGATATGGAAGACAGTATTTGAAATCAAAGAAGAAGATAAGGTAGAAGTATCAAGTACAGACCCCAAGGAAAAGACTGATGATGTGGATTTACCAGAGGTGGAAACCATTGAAGAATCCAATGCAAAATAGATAGTTGTAGAGGTAATAGAATCCCTGCCCCAATCACCTATACAAATCATCCTATCTCCAAGCAAAGATAAGTCTACTGAATCTACATCTGGACGAGTAGGGACCGAGCATCAAGCTCCACCTACTACTAGACCAAGCCTGACCGAGTCACAGAAGGCAACTATGAATATTCCTTCAGTGAGCATTAATACTACAGTTGATTTAGACTCTACAGTTGGTGCAAAAAATATCAATGACCTATTCCAACTGAATACTGAGGAGAATAGTGAAGAAGGAAAGAATAAGGATGATAGTGGAAAAGGTAAGGAAATTGTTCCTTCACCCAATCCCAAGGACAGTGGAAAATGAAAGGAAGTAAATACTAATGATATTGATCTTGATAAATATATTGTGATTCCAAATTGGCATCTATGCAACTTGACAGTGGAGAAGATGGATATATTAGGGGAGCTATGGAAGAAAAGAGCTACACAATAAAAGCTCCGAGTAGAAAAGAAGAGAAATAGAGTGCTAGAAGACATAAAAAGTATATTCCTAGATGCATTAGAAGTAGAAGTAGAAGTAAATGAGAATGATTCTATTATGGACAAACTTGTAGACATATTCCACAAGTTCAATAAATATTTAAGTGGTCAAGAAAAATTACTGCATAAGGCAGAAAGGAAGTTTGAGAACAAAGTTCTAGAGAATGTTGCAAGCAAGATTGCAATTGATCAAGTTAAGCTAAACTCTCTTATTAGCTCTCTAGAAACTAATATAAATAATGCTGCTTCATTATTTATAAAGTTAAGTGATACTTCAAACTTCACCATGGAAATCAAGACAAAGCTAGATACAGATCTGAAGGAAAGTGAAAATCAGTTGGCACTTAACCCGAGTTCGAGTTCAGCACACTTTGTGAAAATTAAGTATCTGACAGACATGCAGGTTGAATTACTGAGGGAAGAAGCAAGGACAAGAGAATCTCTTACATCTATGCAGAGCCAACTCCTTCCACACATGGATGTAATGCAAAAGCATATAGCTCATGCCAAGACTCTTATTCATGACAAATTTTCAATTTTTGAGCTTATGATGGAGCTATTAGTAGAGATACAAATAGAGTTGCACATCCTGAAGGTGTTGCAGGATAATTGGGACAATACTTTGTCTCAGATTTTGAAGGTACATAGTGATTTCCTATCCTATTTTGGTATTACCATATAGATATATTTTGGAATTTATGTCAAAAATAAGGGGGAAATGTATATAGGAAAGATATATATAATAAATACATGTACAGAAGAGAAGTAGAGCAGAGATATATATATAAGTGTTACAAAAATAGTTTTTGAAAAATAAAAAGTAGAGTCAGTTGCAACCGAGCAGCAAAGCTATTGTCAAAACCCGAGCAAGTACCCAAGCATATGGTAAGGAGGAGTTTTGACTCAGAAGTTTGAGTAGGTTTTTAACATGATAAGTGTTTTTGGTCACTAATGCCAAAGGGGGAGATTGATGACCTTATGGCAAGACATGTTGTCAATTAGTGCCAAAACACTTAGTCATCACGGAGTTGACCAAGCCAGCAATGCAACCCGAGCAGTTACAATATAACCTGAGCAGTAGTAGTGTCAACCAAGCATATAGTGGTAATTAGTATTACCCAGGTGATCAATGTAGCCTGAGTGACAACATGATGCCCGAGTGCCAGTATATTGCCTGAGTGGATTACTGGACCTGAGTAACAGTTTTGAGCTGACTTAGATTAAATTGTTTGATATTAATTTATCTTATGGAAGCCTACTTATAGTTGCATTTGATTTGGATAAGGTATAAATATAAAGTATTTTTTTTTCAAATATATATGTAGAAGTGTGTATGTGAATATGAAGTGGCAGGTTATGTTAGAATAGTCCCGAAGGATAACTGAGAGGGGGGGGTGAATCAGTTATCAGCTAATTTAATTCTTTTTCTCTTATTAATTCTAGAATACCATAAAGTAAATGTACATTCAGATAACACAATAAACAACACCACAATTTGGTTATGGGGAAACCAAATGGTAAAAACCCCGACGGGAATTAGCACCTATAATGAACTATACTTGTTTATAATAATCCATGTTAGAAGATCTTGCAACCCTATTAGGATTTTTTCTTTACAATACAATAAGTATATTGACCTGGTTAAGGGTCTGACCCTGTTAGGAGTCTTTTACAAATAACCCTATTAAGGGTGAGGACTCACTGTCCAAAAGCTCACTGCTTTAATGGTGAAGGCTACAACCTCCTGTAGAACAAATATGCACTATATCTGATGATTAACTATAGAGTAGACCTATTGTCTTGATCAGTTCCAATGTAATGTAATCTTCCACTTCTTCTTCACATAGATCCTTGATGAATGAAACTTAACTGATATTATGCTCTGTTTCTTTTCTGTCTCTTTTCTTATCATTCACACTTAGCGTTCACAAATGAACTACTATAAGTATCTTCCTCAAAGTATAAGGTCACAACGGCTGTGGGAAACACTTCACCAACATATTTTTGACTTAACTTAGCACGCAATCAAGATTAAGACCGCGCAACATGAACTGAACAGACGCGACGCTTCACTGAGTCGGCTCCACCAAATTATCTCAAACAACACGATCCTGATGAAACATGATAGGTGCTCTTAACCAAACATGGTTAACTCATAACTAATCATGAATATATAGACGCGTAACTTCAAGATAGGTGCAACTCAAGAAACATGATAAATACATCAGCTCTGAACAGATACTCTCCAGAAACTGTAACTACCAATACAAATTAACACAACTTAACTGAAACATCAAATCTGATCATGCGTGTATGAACAAGGCATCAACAACATGTCTACAACATGAATATAACCGCGTAAGGGTTAATATCATTTTTCTGATAAGTACATATAGAACACTGTTGTATATTATATGTTGTCATCAATGACAAACATACAATCAACTAACTGCCAGAAGTAAATCTCCAACAATCTCCCCCTTTGACATTGATGGAAACATATGATATTAAAAACATATTCAACACATGGTGTCCTCTTTATTTTTACAATCTTCTCAATATCCTCATCAAAGATTCCTCTACACTGGTGCAACTCCTCTGTCTGTGTTTTTAAGTTACAAGATTATATACTCCCCCAGAGTATATGCTCCCCCTAACTACATACTCCCCCTTTGAAATCAATGGAAAAGGGCACCATAAATAATTAGGCATAGGTACTACTCCAAAAATATAGTCAACCATTCATCAGTCATCATGGACTGATGTACTTGTTGCTTTATCTAATCAGACTCAGGAAAGGGAATTACTCCCAACTTCTCTCTAAGATACTCAAAAGTATCTTTTGATAAAGGCTTTGTGAAACTATCTGCCAACTATTCTTTAGTGTTCACATAGTCCAATTTTACTTCTTTGTCTGCAACTTTTTCTCTAAGAAAATGGTATTTGATCTCAATGTGTTTTATCTTTGCGTGCATCACAGGGTTCTTGGACATGTTGATAGTGCTAGTGTTATCACAGTGAATAACAATAGGATAATCAACCTGAATACCAAAATCTTTAACCATCTGCTTGATCCCAATCATTGTTGAACAATTCAATGCTGCTGCAACATATTTAGCTTATGTTGTTGACTGGGAGATACAATTCTGCTTCTTGCTTATCCAAGAAACCAACCTATCTCCAAGAAATATTGTTCCTCCTGAAGTACTATTCCTGTCATAAATACAACCTTCCCAATCTGCATCTATATATACATGAAGTTGTACATTCTTTGATTTAGGATACCATAAACCATAGTCTATAGTTCCCTTTAGATATCTAAATATTCTCTTTATTGCCATTAGGTGATTCTACTTGGGTTCAGCTGCAAATCTACCAACAATGCCAACTGTATTAGATATGTCTGGTCTAGATTGAGTGAGATATATAAGTTTTTCAATCATAGACTTGTACAATGTCTTGTCAACTGTTGTAGAATCATCCTCTTTAGAAAGCTTGCTTCCTATTATCATAGGAGTGCATAGTGGCTTACAGTCTTCCATCTTGAAAGTCTTCAATATTTCCTTCACATATTTGGACTGATTTATGAATATTCCTTTATCTGTCTCCTTTACATTCAATCCCAAAAAATATTTTATAGGACCAATCACGCTCATTTCATATTCATTCTGCATTTCTTTTGCAAATTCTACACTAAGCTTGTCATTGGCTCCAAAGATAATGTCATCAACAAATATGGCAATAAGTAATAATCCATCAGGTTTCTCTCTTATGAATAAGTTGCAATCTGCTGCTCCTTTCTTGAATCCAATCTTGGTAAGATAACCATCTATTCTCTCATACCAAGCTCTTGGGGCCTGTTTAAGTCCATAGAGTGCTTTCTTCAATCTACATACCATGTCTAGTTTATCTAATAGATTAAATCCTTTATGCTATTCTATGTAGACTTCTTCCTTCAAGTCACCATTCAGAAAGGTTGATTTGACATCCATTTGGTATACTTTAAAGTCGTTGAATGTTGCATAGGCCAAGAATAACTTAATGGCTTCTAGTCTGCTCACAGGGGAAAATGTGTCAGTGTAATCTATTCCTTCCCTCTGTGCATATCCTTTACACACCAGTCTTTCTTTGTTTCTGACCACTATACCATCTTCATTCATCTTATTCCTGAATACCCACTTTGTTCCAATCACATTTTTGTCACTAGGTCTAGGAACCAATTCCCATGTGCCATTTTTGATTATTTGATCTAATTCTTCTTCCATTGCTTTATGCCAATCAAAATCCTTGCAAGCATCTTCAACACTTAAAGGTTCAATCTGTGAAAGTAAACATACCTCTTCATCCATTGTTAAACTTTTTTCTTTAGATCTAGTCAAAACACTACTACTTTGATCTCTAATGATATCATCTTTTGAATGGTATCTAGATGTAAATTTTGGAAATTTTGGTGTGACATCCTCATTTGTAGTCTGTGATACTTCTACGCTTGATTCAGGTTCATTACATGATACATCAATGCAATCAAACATTTCTTCAATAACAGTGTCTTTACTGCTAGGCCTGGGTTCATCCTCAATCATAGGTGCATATTCACAGTACCTCTCTTGAACCATGAACTTCTCATCAATATTTGCATGAGTACTTTCAATTATCTTCTTTAATCTCAAACTAAAACATTTTTATTATTTGCTTTTAGTAGAGTAACCAAGGAAAATACCTTCATCGCTTCTAGCATCAAACTTACCAACACCATCATCTCTCTTGATGTAGCACTTGCTACCAAAGATTCTGAAGTATTTTACTATAGGTACATTACCAAACCAAAGTTCATAAGGTGTCTTATTTGCACCTAGCCTTAATTATGTTTTGTTGATAGTATAGACTGTTGTATTGACTGTGTCTCTCCAATAGGTGTGCACAACTTTTCCTTCAATCATCATAGTGTGCGTTGTATCAAGTATGATCTTGTTTCTTCTTTCTGCAATCCCATTCTATTGAGGGGTTCCAGGAGCACTCAACTATCTTTTGATCCCATGTTCTTTGCAATACTCATAAAACTGGTCAGGGATGAATTCTCCTCCTCTATCCGATCTTAGACATTTTAGTTTTATTCTAGATTCATTCTCAACCTTAGCTTTGAATATTTTGAATTTCTCAAAGGCTTCAGACTTATCCTTTAAGAACGCAACCCACATCATCCTTGAGAAATCATCAACAAAAAAAATGAAATACCTTTCTCTGTAGTATGATCTTGTTTGAGTAGGACCACATAAATTTGTATGCACTAGGTCTAATTTGTTTTCAGCTGAGTTTTGCTTGCTTTTGAAGGAGCTTCTTACATGCTTTCCCATAACACATTCCCTGCACATGTTTCAACTGGTTTTTCAATACTTGTAAGGTCTCTAACTACCTTGACATTGCTTATCTTTACTATATTGTCAAAGTTGATATGACAAAGTCTCTTATGCCATAACCAACTGTCATCCACTTTTGCAACAAAACAACTTACATCTGAATTGAGATGAAAAACATTACCTTTTATTTTTTAGCCTGATGCAATCATGTCTCCTTCTTTGTTGTTAATAATGCATTTGCTTTCTTTGAATTCCAAATGATAACCTTTGTCAATTAGTTGTCCAACACTTAGTAAGTTGTGATTTAATCCATCAACATATAGAACATCATCTGTCTTTTTCTTTCCATCCAGGGTGATAGATCCTCTGCCTATGATAGGTATAGGGGTGTTATCTCCAAATCTGACCATACCACCTTTGTACTTGTCTGGATGAATAAATCTATCTTTAACACTTGTCATGTGGTGAGAGCATCTATTGTCAATGATCCAATCAGTTCTGATGTCTACTTTGGAAATTAGGGCTAACTCATGTGCTTCCTTTTCATCTTAAATGTCTATTTCCTCAAGTAATTTTTCCATGTATTTAATGGAAATGAATCCAATTTCATCCTCTCTGGAATCTTCATCTGTTACACCTTCTTCAGCATGGTAGCATTCCTTTCTGTATTTAGGTTTGTAATCAGATCTGAACTTCTTGACTCTTGTGGGACACTTGGATGCAAAGTGACCAATCTTGTTGCATG
>MU223908.1:292434-321250 GCA_018584345.1 Thuja plicata
TAATTGACAATTTTGTAATTTTTATTTAATTAATATGTCATAATATCAATTAAATAATTAACATAAGGTTTATTTGTCAATGTATTATGATTTTGGGAATTAATTAATTAATCAAGTACGATGATTGCCTGTTTGATTTAGGACTTAGGTTTAATCAAGGTTAGGGTTTCTTGATTAAATGCTGAGATTGGGGGTCTAGGGTTTAGGTGACCATTTTTAGGTGATTACAGATCTTTGCCTCCAGAAGGATTCTTCCTTAGATATTATGTTATGATAGTCTGCCAGCAGTAAGTTTTCCATAGCTTTTCTTTCCTAAGAGAGGCCTTCATTCTGGATTTTTTCTTGGATTTCCTTTATATCAGCCTGCATTCTACCTTTCATTTGGAAAATATCCCCAAAAACCTCCTTGTTCCATACTTTGAGTTTCCTTTTAATAGTGTTCAATTTTTGGCAGTTCTATACATGGCTCCCCCCTCTAAGGTATAGTTCCACCAGTTTTCTATCATTTCTTTCAAGTTTGGGTGGGTCGTCCACATCTCTTCAAACCGAAAAGGTATGTTATTTTTACCATTGATCAAGTTAGCATTTAAAGATATAGGAAAATGATTAGAACCAATTCTCAGCAGAGAAGAAAGGGAGCGGGAATACCTGAATATCCAATCATGAGATAATAGTCATTTATCCAATTTGACCTGGATAAGGTCGTTCCCTATTCTTCTATTAGATAAAGTATAGTCAATTCCTTCCAGTTCCATATCTAAAAAGGCTTCATCATTGATGTAGTCCATCAGAACAGTTTAGCTATCCATCTAGGAGGGAATGCCACCATTTTTCTATTCATTTTTAAGGGGAGTATTGAAGTCTCCCATTACCATCCAGCTTTCTTCTTGGAACTGCTTACGAATCTCTCTCGGACTTTGCCAATACTTCAATTTGCCTTTTAGGTATTGGGGGCATAAATATTGACAAGATTCCAGGTTAAGTTATCCTTTATATAGTTAGCCCTAAACAGTAAAATTTTCTTCTCACTTGTAAGGAGAGTGCAATTGACAATCTGTTTATTCCAGAAAATGACAATACCACCTCAGGCTCCATCAAAGTCACCTCCTATACTACCACCATTCTTAAACATGTGAACTTTTTCCACTTTAGCTTTGAGCATTTTGGTTTCTTGGATAAGTAATATGTTTGGTTTACTATCTCTAACCAGAATCCTTAGGACATCCTGTTTATGGGGACTGTTTAGTCCTCTAATGTTCCAAGACATAACTTCCATTTATAGAGTTGGAGAGCATATCTCAGGGATGGTACGTTGTCGACCATCCGCTATATTCTGTTTTGCTTCTTGCTCATGTGTCTTTTTGAAAGATTTTCTTCCTCTATTATTTTTGGGAGTTCCCACATCGGCCTTTTGTTGCCTTCTTGTTTGAACCCCACCTTGGGGTTGGTTATCTTGTTTCTTTGCTAATCCATAAGAGTTTCGTTGGTTTTGTCCTCCTTTTTTATGGAACTTTTAGAGGATTTTTTTTTCCCATTTATTTCAGTACATGGTTCTTCTTGGCTTTCCCCTGATATCATATAGCTTTCCAATCTTTCTTCACCCCATAGGTCCACCAGAGGGGATAGGAATTCATCATCACTCACTTCAGAATTACTCTCATTCAACACAAGATCCCCTGAATTTAATCCTAAAGGAATAAAGGGGTTCTCCATCCTAAGTAGAGAGTGAGCCACAGTATTGTCCATAATCTCACTATTGTCCTTTCTCAATCCTTTTGGCGTAGACTCATTTTGTTCCTTGACTTGTTCCTCAGCTAAGTTTTGATGGGTTGGAGGACTGCAATGGTTCTCGATCTCTGTTGTTTCCTTTTCAGTTGGGATCTCTGGATCATTTCTTGCCTCAGCTGAATCTTTATTATCATTATCCTGCTTGTTCTTTGTGAGGATGTTGTAATCCTTACTATTCTCTTCTAGATTCTCATTATTTTCATCTCCCTCCTTATTCTCAGCTTGATGACTTGTTCCAGGGTTGTCAATGAATGTTTCGTTCGAACTAGATTTCTCCTTCCATTCTTTCCTTGGCTCACATTTTTTCCTTGGCCTCCTTTCTCTTTCTGGTATTTTAATGGGCATTGTTTTTCCCAGTGTCCCTTTTTTACAAGAGAAGCACGCAAAGGGGACAGATTCGTATTCAACAAATTGGATATGCTTACCCAACTTTGAGTTGATTGAAATAACCTCAGGCAGGTCTGTCTTTTGGTGTATATTAACACATATTCTAGCATACACCAGTCTGGACTTTGTTGTTGTCATAGGGTCGATGGAGAGAAGTTCACCAAAAGCACCCGCTAGACCCGTAAAGACATCCTCATGCCAGTACTCCATAGGAAGGCTTGGAAAACGAACCCAAATAGGGGTTGTTTCAAATAGGTCTGCGTTCAAATCCAGGTTAGTCAACCATTTTTGAAGAGCCAATGATGATTTGTCGAACATCTAGGGGCCTTCACAAAGCACTTTTGAGAGAACTTCCATGCTTGCAAAGACGAGAAAAAACTTTCGGCATAGCTGCAATATCTACTTGCCCCTTGAGCTTCCATTTTCTAGAGATAAATACTCTGACCAAGTCAATATTAGGTCTAGTCCCCATAAATTTTCCTACCAGCATTAGAGCCATATTGGATACCGTATAGTCAACAAGGGGATCAGGGATAGAAATGCCAAACACGCCCTTACCAGGCTCAGAAATATTGTTAATACAGGGGAAGGAAGATTTTCCCGTTGGTTTAACCCCAAATAAAGATGACCAACTACCTTTGGCCGGAATCCAAACAGAAATATTTCCACTACTACCAGCAAAGGAGATCTTACCAGTTGTAGTCGTGTTTTCTGGCCCACCTCCTTGGGAATGAGCAACATCTGGGTCCTTGTCCTCATCTGGATCCTTAGTGGAGCCCTCACCTAATGTCCCTCCCACCTTCTGTTAATCTCCTGCAACAGCAGACGCATGATTCCTTCTAGCTTCGCAGTTCCCGCCCAGGCAGGAATTCAAATTCCCTCCCGCTTGTCCTCCTCCTCCTCCCGCTCTCTCGCTCCCCATCCTAGAGAGCATTGTTGGAGTATGGAGTTTCCATCTTTGTAAGGCAAGAGGCATGCATGATTGACATTCCTTTGGGTGAGTGGTATCTACATGGGAAGATAAATTTGCAGCCAAGATTTGATATTCCAAACCATCATTTTTGGAAATAAATTGATCGATATAATAGCATGATAGCTTGGGTTCCAGGCATCGTTTCATTAATGATTTGCTTCAGTGGGATCTTGATGAGTTGCTCCAAAACCCTAGGCATGAAATTGTTTATATCAGAGTGGAGCAGCGAAAGCTTATCACAAATTTGCATCGTGTTATATCCACAAGGGTTAAGGAGGTGATGCTTATGGCCATGATGCGGCACCAAATTTTCAATGGAGCTGGCTACTTGAGTCCGTGCATTATTTGGGATCCTAGAGCTTATCAAACAACAGACAATTTATGAAATTATTGAGGTCAAGCAATCTGTGGGCCAAGAGGATTGTAATGTCCCTAAATATCTGTAGTTTAATTAAGTTAATTAGTTAAGTGGTCCTAATAGGGCTTCTTTAATTAATTAATATAATTATATAATAAAAGGGACCAAAACAATAAAATAATATAATGTCATCCTTTGACCTATTGTAATTCTCTACACTTTGGAGCCCTTTATAAGGGCATGGTTGGGTATTGTGTTGATCATCGAGGAGTCAATTACCTATTGTATTCTAGATCTGCAATTCCAATTGGAATTGGGAGTCTTCAATTGCAATTTTGGAAGTGCAAGATCCTCCCTAGTCTGTTGTTGGAGATATCACTTCAGATATTTCACCTGTACTCATAGCTCAAATTTGTGCATATAGATATAATCTGAGAATACAAGTCTCAAATCGGCAGTAATTATATCAAGACTTGGATATAATTATTTGTAGATGATTCATTCCATACTCAGGTGAGCTATTTGTAGCAGCTCATCCCATATACAAAAGGCAATGCATATGAGATATAATTACAAGCTATCAATGATGAGATTACTAGTAATGTTGTATCCATATTGTTTCTATTTGCTCGATACATAACTGGTAGTCGATCAAGGATACAGATCTCATTGACATTGTATTGATTTACTAACCTGGCCTTTAGTGCAAAGAAGAAGTAACGAAGGCAATGATAAATATTGAAGCTATCTATCAGGAAGGATATATATAATTCCATTGGAACTGTGTGGAGATTGATTCACAAGTGTCTTTGTGGGTGGTCTGATATTATTGCAAATTCATAAGTCTTTAAGTATTGATACCATAATAAATCCCAACTAACTATAATGACATTTGCATAAGGTTTTATCGTCGTTTGCACAGAAAGCGCATTGAGAATGCATCATTCATTCATTCATTTCAATCACCTATAGTACTTGTTGTGAGACATTGACATACTCAGGGAAAACACTAATATAGATGTTTGTGGTTGATATTGTTGTTGACTGGAGACTTCTGGGAATTAGCGCAGACACTGCAAGACTATCACTACCATAACAAAGACTAGGTTTGAAAGTTAGCTTTCTGTCGTTAAAATAAGTAACCGTGTGTAGCTAGAAATGATGTATTACTGTATATTATAAGAAGACAATTAACTTTCAGACTGAAAATCAGAAAGGGTATAGATTTTGTTGCTACTCAAAAATTATATGTCAATCAATTATTAGTTGAAGTCTACTTCCATCATAGACTCCTGCAAGGCAAGCTGTTTGATGATATGTTTGATTGAGAGAATTAGAAAAAGGTGCAAAATCATTCAGGTAGCATTCTAGGGACATCAGAGTCTCAATGTCTTGATCGAACCGGTAGTGGTTGATACAAACCAGTATTTTGACTCCTTCCTTTGGCGTGTTGAAAAACCCTAAATCTCTCCACATATTTCTTGACATCCGTTTGCATTTTGCATCTTTAAATATAGTAATGAGTAATTAACTGCAAATAAGTTTTATCCTGTCCGAAATGACCAACAAGGTTGCCACAATGTTTTTCCTTCACAAGTTGTCCCTCATAGAACCTCTAGGTACGCATAATTTGTTTCCTCTGATAAAAAAAAAACCTTCCTGTAGCATGTATTCCATCCATAGTCCTCTATCTCTACTGACAGAACTATTGCAAGCTTCGAATGCTTCCTTGAAATCTACATCATCTGCATATAAATCTTTCAAACTTTCAAAAGCAACACTATTAGACTGAATTTCATGCAACAATAGCCTCTTCCTACTTAATACATCATCAACCTTATTTGTTTGCCCACTTTTGTGCTTCAATACAAAATTAAAACTCTAAAGATACTCTACCCACTTAGCATACCTTTGATTTAACTTATACTAGCTATTAACAAATTGTAAAGCATGGTTATCTGTATAGATAGTGAACTTCTTAGGAAGTAAGAAATGCCTCCATTTCTTCAATGGCTGAATACTTCATTTTTACATTATTTAATTTCTCACTGAAGTACGTCATAGGTTTACCTTATTGACTAAGTACAACCCTTATAGGGGAGAGGGACCAATAGTTGATCGGAGTCCAATAGTTGATCACTCACTTGTAAATATATTATCCACTCTTACCACATATTTTCACTATATATTGTAATTAAATAATTCGCATGTAAATCAAAAAAATTCTAAATAATGATAAAAATGGACCAATACTTGAACACATGAGAACCTATAAATGTTATATTAAAAACACATCAATAAACTGAAATAAATAACTTTTTGTCGCCAATAAAATATCATAGCTATCTATTATATGTGAGTCAATTAGAAAATAATATGCTCACTTAATAAAATAAGATTCTCACTTAAACAAGTATTGTTATCTTAGTGTACAAATAATGTTCTTTTGTGTACAACTATTGGGATACCAATGTATATGCATTAGAGTATTTCATATTAACAATTTTTCTTATGAAAAATATAAAAGGTTAGCCCTCACGACTACTGGTCCCTCTCCCCTAAATGCCTTGTATTTTCTCATGAAATGTGTGAGATTGTCAAAAAGTTTAAGTGTTCAACCATTGGTCCCTTTGTGTTGGATATAAGTTGTATATTGTATAATAATGTGTTATTTTATAACAACAAATAATATTTTGTGTTGAAGTATCAATCCTTTTATGTTGGATATAAAAGTTAGGTATAACAAATATTTATGATTACTAATAGGTATTTGGTCCATTTAAGTTGCATATATGTTTTTTATTAAGGAAAACAGGTTTTGAAGGGTGCCTGAAACCCTTTACACATCAAAATATTTTCAATGAAGCCCGAAACAAAAGATACAACAGAACAACGGTGAAACAGGGCACCAACCTAAAGAAGGTGACCAGGGTGGCCTCACAGATAACACAGTACACTTCTACCACCTAATAAAAATCAGTAAAACCAATTAGGACCCCTTAAGCCCAATAGAATGAGATCTAAGAAGTCGATCAGAGGACTGTTGGGATCGTTTGCATTTTTTACCTTTAACCTTTGTCCAACCTTCCTCCACGAGAGAAGCCTCCTTCTCCCAAACCAAAGCATCGACATCAGTCCCAACTGGAGAAGCAGGCAAAACACACTAGAAACATTGTCCACTGGAACCCGACCAACAGAGGGAGGGGCAACAGCGGCAGCCACATCAAACAACGGATCAATAGCCTGGTCAGACGAAGCAGGGCTACTGACGTCATCAACAACCACAGACGGGGGGAAACCTTAAGAGAAGAGTCTTTAAGGACAAAGTAATGTTGAACCAAAGCCCCAGACCACCAAGAAGGTCTTTTCTTTGATTTCCTCAATTCCACAAGGCAGCGTGCAGCAATATGTCCAGTCCCGGAGCAGACCCTACAACAGAAAGGAATTCCTTCATAGTCTAGAGTCTGAATCCAGGAACCATTTGGGACCTCAAGTTTGATCTTCTCAGGGAGGCCCTTCGAAGAATCAACCACCACGAGGATGCGGGCGTAAGTAGTATGCAAAATATCTGATGAGTTAGAATCCACCTTTTGGAATTCACCAATGGCATCTCCCACAGCTTCAAGAACCAAATCCAGCCACAGGTGAAGGGGAAGATTCGGGAGCCTAACCCAAAGAGGCATATGAGAAAAGGATTCAGATGCAGGGTCGAAACCCTCGTGCCAGGGTTTGGCCAACAAAGGGTAACGGTCCTCCCAGCTGAAGCGACTACACAAAATAGCCCTCCTGTCATCAGTAGCATCAAACTTTACTATGAAAAAACCCCTAGCCACAAGGAAAATCTGGACAGATTCAGAAATCAACGGGTCCTAGTGCTTAGATATCCAAGCATGAAGAGCCTGAAGGGAATGCCAGAAACCACGAAATCTAAAAATAGCTGCCCTCACAAAGAAATCCTCAATCATATGAGCAATTTCTACAGCAATCTCAGCCCCCAACTCCAACCGGATAGGAAGGCTAACCGGGACAGGAGTCACAACCGAAGGCAAAACCGAACGATCCACAGTCGGAGCCCCCAAATCATGGACAGCAGCTTCAAAAGTTGTCACATCCGCAAAAGAGGCAGTTTTGCCGCCTGCAGCAGAAGCAGAAGCCCTAACCCCCGATCTACCACCGAAAGACCCAAGCAGAGGCCGAGCAGATGCAGCCCCAACAGCAGGGTCCACCGAAGAAGCAAAGCAGGAAGGAGCCATGGCAGTGCGCGCGATTCTTGATATTAAGAAAAAAAAGGTTGAGGTCTAAAGATGAGCGGGAGTGGAGGATGGTGGGAAGAGGGGCAAGCAGCTTGTAATCCTTCCACTGTAGGGAGAGGGAGGTGCTCGTTGCTCTGTGAAACCAGCCTCACGCGGTCCCCTCCACTTTAGGCCACAAAGACAGTCCTCCCACCTTCGAGGGAGAGCCTTGCGACAGCTCTCTACTTGGATGAGGGCGTGCCACCACAAGTTGCATATATGTTATATTTTATATAGAAATACAATATTCTAGTAATAACAAATGACATTTTTAAATTCAACTACTAGGGATTATTAGATTATGTTTCGGTCGAATCTTTAAAAAGTCATTTTTTGGACACGTTTCACTAGACATGCTATTTTAACGAGTTGCATGATGAGTCACACCTTCAAACCTTAGTTGTAGATAGTTAAGTGTCCATTTTACATTTCTAAAAAACATGAAGGTCTTGCGATATTCCATGCAACGGCTACATGTTGACGAAGTTAGCCCTCACGACTACTGGTCCCATTTGCATCACACTCAACTTGGAAAACCTTATCAAAATTAGGCAAAGCAAACATAAAATGTTCACTCAGCTTTTGTTTAAAAATATGAAACTCTTCTTAGCTTCTTGGGTCCATTCAAATTTCCTCTTAATCCCCTTAATGGTTTCAAGAAATGGAGCAACATGGCTAAATTTTTAATAAACTTAATGTAAAAACTAGCAAGACCATGAAAACTCCTTACCTCCATTGCATTTCTAGGTGTTGGCCAATCAACAATGGCTTAAACCTTTTCTCTATCTATTTTCAATCCATCTTTGGACACCACAAAACCCAAGTAAATCAGTTTGGTCTACAAAAATACACATTTCTTAAGGTTGATCTGCAACTGTTCCTCATGCAACCTTCTCATCACCATCCTCAAATGCTCCAAATGTTCCTCGTTTAACCTACTAAACACCAAAATATCATCGAGATATACAATCACAAACTTTCCTAGGGATGGTTTCAAAACCTCATTCATAAGCCTCAAATGTACTAGGTGCACTAAAAAGTCCAAATGGCTTGACCAGTCATTCCTATAATCCATCATTAGTTTTCAATGTGGTTTTCCACTCATCTCCAGGTTTGATTCTAATATGATGGTAACCACTTTTCATATCTATTTTAGAAAAATACATTATGCCACTCAAACAACCCATTAAAACTTCAATCCTAGGAATTGGAAATCTATAGCTTATTAATAGCCCTAGAATCTCTACACATCCTCCATTCACCTCATTTCTTAGGCACTAAGACGGTAGGAACAGCACAAAGCCTAACCCTTTCCCATATCAAGCCTTTCTTGAGTAGTTCTTCAACTTGCCTTCTAATCTCCTCATTTTCTTTGGGAGTCAATCTATATGTTGCCTTATTTGGAAAGCTAAGCTAGCTCCAGCTATCAAATCCATGTGATGACTAGTACTCATAGATGGCAACTCATTAGGAAACTCTACTACAAGAATATTTTTATACTCCTCCAAAATCCCTTGTATCTGTTTAGGCAATTCTTCCAACTTCGATGAAGTAAGGACATCCTTGGGCTTTGATACCAAAGCACAACCCAACTCTCCATCTTTCATGACATGTATGAACTCTTTTCCACTGACCAACGCGATTTTGTTGTTGCTATTGTCCCCTTCTTGTTCTTGCATAGGCATCAAGGTATGATTAACCTTGTCCTTCTCAAACTTATAAGTATTGTCTCTTCTGCCATGCACTGTCTTCCTGTCAAATTGCTAGGGCCTAACAAGCAATACATTACATACTACATCCATAGCCATTAGAGCACATAACACACTATACTTATAGCTACCAATTTGAAATTCAACAAGAGCTTTGTTCGTCAACCAATAATTGATGCCCTTTTTGTAACCAAGAAACTTTATATGGTGTAGGTTGTTTAGTTTTCTTGAGGCCTAACTTGTCTACCATCTTCATTGCTACAAGATTATCCGTACTACCACTATCAATAATTAATTTGCAACACTTACCTTTTGACTTACATTTGGCTTTAAACAATGTTTTTCTTTGGACTGGTTCTTGGCTCTCTTTTGGTGGCTTCAAGAATACCCTCTTGAACAACCAATTCCCCTTATTTTGGTTCATCCTTATGGCTCTCTTGGTCTACTTGCACAATTTCATTGCTCCTTTTGAACTTGTAGGCTCTCCTTGTGAAGATTCTAAACATTCCCAACTTTTGTGACCAACATATAGATCACACTTAAAGCATTTACCAGCAAACCCTCTACCTCTTCCTTGAAATCCCCCTCTTCTATATGATCTTCCTCCCTTATTTTGATAGTCTCCTCTTTCATTATTTGTTGTGCCAATGGAAGTTCCAGCCCCTTCATCCTGATGATGTGGCTGTCCCCTTCCATTATGTTGTCCTCTTCCTATAAATCCTCTTCCTCTCTTCCTTCGTTGTTGATTTTGCTTTCTCATAAGTTTCTCCTCTGCCTTGATAGCCAATTGATGAGCCTCTTCAAGACTTCTAGGAGACACAAGGCTCAACTCATCTTATAAACTATACTTAACCCATTCAAGTACCTTGCTACTTCCTCCATGTCTTCTTCATTATGACCAGATCTAATCACCAACATATAAAACTCTTCAATATAGTCTTTGACCAACATATCTTTTTGTTTTGAATCTTTTGAAAAGATTGATTTGATAATCACTTGGAAGGAACTTGGCCTTCAACTTAAAAATCATTCTATCCCAAGATTTAATCTTGTCTTTATTCTTCTTTTGTCTCTCTGATTAACATAATCCCCCCACGTTACAGTGTGTCCTTTAAGTCTCACATAAGCAAACTTCACCCTCTTTCTTTTGCAACTCCTTCAAACTCAAAATATTTATCAAATTCATGAATCCCATTAATAAATTTCTCTCCATTGAGGCTTCCGGATACATAGAAACCTCTACTTTGGATTTGCCTCCTACACTCATGATTGTTCTTATTAATCTCAGCCTCTCTAGCTGGTTCTGTAATAACTCTATCATTGACTTGGGGTCCCTCTTTCTCTTCCACATCACTGCCCTCATCAATTACTACACCTTTTCTTTGTGCCCGCTTCGTGGCATCAAACCTTGCAGTAATATTCTGCAACATTTCATATATTCCCTCATCCTGGCCTCTGCTACCACCTCTCCTATTCATTCTTCTTTGGGGCATACTATCTATTCCTCAAACTCCCAAGCTATTAAGGCTCTGATACCAATATGATGGCAGCCTTATGAGCAAAATAGATAACAAAGTTGAAATGAATGTGGGCAAATTCAGGTTCAGTCCAAGTTATCTTTATTAATTCCTTAGAAACATAATACGACAGGATCTCGATTGCTGAGAACCAACAAGGTCACACAGAACACAAACATACATGACAGATGAAAAAACTTGAACAGAGAAACAAAATTTATTTTTATTACTTCCAACCCAAGAACAGTTTACAATGAATTTGATCCTTCAAGGATCAGCTCAACTTTCCTTTCAGACCTCCAAAACTTGCCTCCGTCTGTTCTGCAACTTCACGGAAAATCTTCACCCCTCAGCTCGTCAAAGCATCAATGTTTATTTCTGTTCTGCAACTTCATGGAAAATCTTCACCCCTCAGCTCGTCAAAGCATCACTGTTTATTTACTTAATCGGCTAAACCCCCTTCTGAGCAGCCTCCCTTTCTTATGAACTGATCGGCCTTCCCAAAAAAAAATTGTCAACCAGCCAACTGGGTCGGTCTCGATAACTATCAATCAACCAACAAAGTCGATTTCCATAACTATCAACCAACCAGTTTGAACCTTCTTTCTTCCCTGCTCAAAGGGCGACAAGAAGTCTGGTCTGTTCTGCAGCAAAAAGTTTGTGAAGAAACTAACAAAAGACAAATATGGATCGAGAATTATTTTGTGTTGAGATCAATATGAATGATACCCATTCTAGGATCATTAGACAACATGATGGAGCTCTATCGTTTCTCAATATGGATTGTTGCCAAAAAATCCAAGAAACCAAACAAGAAAACTTCAACATAAAACTTGAGAGAACGATGCTCCTGCATCAAAATGTCCAGTCATTTCTTTCAAGCGAAAGATCTAGATAGTAAGGTACCAATAATAATTACCTCAAGCTTGATAACACAAGGGAATCAGTGATATGACTGGTCAATTTGTTGCCTGCAACTAGAAAATGCTTCTTACAATTATGGATGGTGATAGAGTTCGTGTGGAGCCTTCCTCGTGTGTCGAACCTTCTAAAGAAAAAATACTTAATTTTTTTCGAAATGGAAGATTTGCACCTTAATTTTAGGTTATGAATAAACACAACTCAACGCCACTCACTGGGTCACCGAGTCTTAAAGGGAGATAAATGTAGATATGAGATGTATAAGGTTTACCATCATGGAAGAGATGCTAGGGCAAACCCCTGACATAAGCTGTGAAGTCAGAAAGTTCACTGGTTTAATGAAAGGTAAACTTACGAAGTGTGCAAGCACGTCTTTCTTTTGCTTGATCAGCTTAGCCATCTTAATTTCAACGTCTTTCCTTTTACACCCTATCTTCCTTGGAGACCCCCCCTGACTGTTATGTTGAACAAAGCTTTATTACATAGAAAGGCTAATTTTAACGATAATACCACGCATTTTAAGATCAAACCCTAGAAAAAACATGTTGCTAATACCCCTGAAAAACCCTTATACACAAAGGAGATATCTAATAGTGCTGTTCGTAAAACTCACAAAAAGGAAGATAATAAATTAAAATAAAAAAATATAAATCAAATCAAATAACTACAAACATGGCCACAGATGTTGCTTTCATCCCTGCCTTAATAATGCTAAGGTCACTAGTAAAAGGACTGCGAAAAAATAGTGTGCATAAATTTACCTATCAATTTTGCCGTCGAAGATACGCTCGAAAAAAAACTACAACAAATAGATTACGCTAGAAACTTGCTGCACATTTTCGAAAGAAAGATATAGATGGGAAAACTATTGGCCCACTAATAATCGTCTTACGGAACCTGCTCTTTATTTTATCAATTGTTTTAATAAACGCCCACTAATAATTGTCTTAAGGAAACTGGTCATTAATCTATTCTATAATATGGGTAGTCCATAGTCATTCTGTCCATAATTAGACTTGGTCTCTGATAATGATTTCCTAAATAACTGGTTCAGATTCCATACCAGCTCTCAATAAGAAACGTACAGAGATATCAGCTTTTTTAATGTACAACTCTGTTATTTGTACTTTGGCACCCAGAATATTCAATTGCAACAACTGAAAGGGTCATGGATGAAATTGAAATGCCTGATGTTCGAACCGAGTGAATTAAGGATGTTCTGTTGGAATTTCTCAAAGCATCTGGCAAAAAAATCATTTGTTTCCCAAAGATGCTCATCCTTTACTCCACGTTTTCACAAACTTGCAAAATCAGAGATATTGAAGGACCCTTTTAGTTTAAATAATGGAGAATTTTCTCCAAAAAAACCACCAGTGAAGAAGATGTCCAGTTGTCTGATAATACTGACGTTAATCTTAATAGCATTCCAGATGATGCACTTGTTGGGAACGCTAAAGGAATTACGTGTACCAACTGTGATACTAAATGGTCAAAAACTAAATAAATGAAAACTTGTCCATCATAATGATACAAAATCAACAGAATTGAGAAAGTTATTTCTAAGATTGTCAACCATCGTAAGGATATAATAAGATGTCCTATTAAAATATATTCCTTTGCAATCTTGACTTTGCATTACGAAGAAGAGATTTAAGGAATAGGCGGAACAACAGAATAAAAAATATGAAATATGAACCAATATCTGAGCGAAAGCCAACAGTAGAGATATAAAATCATGTCTGCTGAACTCAAATTCCTTTCAAATCAATGGGAGGCTTATTCAACCTCCATAGTTTGAGCTCTGGTACTAAATAGTTATGTTATGCTTGTTTTAAGGTTTAACATTTAGTGTTGTTTTTAAATTTTTTTAACTTCTAGGCTACTTCTATAGCATTTTAATATAATATACTATATTAACGGCTGTGGATCCTACTATATATAACATGTTAAAAAAATGTTCTAAGATATTATTGCTTCATTTACAAATTTATGAAGAATTTTCAAATCTATACATTTACAATCTATATATTACATCCCCCTTTCAAATCACAGAATTCAGCAGGGAAGGAGAGAAAGTGAAGGAAACATTCACAATCAAAACATAAATTTCAATTTCCAAATGTCAATTAAATGTTGTTTTGCTGCTTGAAACAAGCAATCATGCACAGAATACTGGGTAGAATATACCAAACATTTGTGACAGACAAGGCTAAAAGCCATTTGACGCATAGGTGTTACAACATGATAGAGGCACCCAAGCCATGTTGACACTCACAACTAAACTGAGTGCCAATATGCATTATAAATTATAATTATTAATATAGGACTATATATTGCATTATTCGTCATCAAAGCCAATTTGTGTTATGTCTATTAATAATGAAGGAGCAACTTATAGCATTATGTCACCAAATCAACCGATCCCTCTGCATTTTGAGACTACATATAACTTGTAAAAAAACACTGCATATCTTGAAAAAAGTAATGTAAAGCAATGTATAGGCTATTCCTAACTATGAGTCCATGGCTTCTTATTGTATAAAAACTGCTGTGTTTAAATAAAAAGTTATTCTGAAACATCTCAACGTTAGTAAAACACTCAGGACCTTTCTGCCTGCTAGCTTTTACTTCTGTTTACATTAGAAGATGGCTGCAAAACTTCAACTGGGGCATAGTGACGCATACAATCCCCCTACACTCACATCTTTTAAGGGTTAAAGAACTAGCCAAACTTAAAAGCCTGATGTGAAACATTTATAAAAATTTCAAGTTCAAAGGGATACCCTTCAAAACCCGAAGAATCCTAATTCACTGGCCCTTTCCTTCTCAAAGGTCTCAAAATACTGGTAGATAATAGTTACAGCAAGAAGAATTCCTGTCCCAGAACCAATTGCACCCATAAAATCAGCCATGACAGTAAGAGCACCAATGCACATGCCACCGAAAGCTGCAGCAGTTGGTATGTATCGATTCAGCTCCTTCTGAAGATTAGACTCTCTATGGCCTGGCATAACCATTTGTTGCTCCTGCAGGTTGAAAGCAGATAAATATGTGATACTAATGAATGAAAAGCAAGCAAATACCAAAAAGGTTATGAAGCTCCTTATACCTTGAGCTGTTTTGCTACATCTCTAGCAGAAGAACCTGATACTTCAATCCAAGTCTTTGAAAAGAGCGCACAAGCTGTCAGCATAAAAGTCAAATAGAAAAGAGCATGGAAAGGATTTGCTGCCATCTCTGCCAAGCTGCATATCCATCAGAAATTTCAATTTTCAACATCTACTAATGCCAAGCATTGTTAACAATGTCAAGACTGGTACAACACACAACTTTCAAACCAACCATATAGTATTAGCATTTACCTTGAAGGTGGAGTGATATAATAGACAAGACCGCCCACGGGAACAAACTGACCACTTGAAGAATATTCAGATTCTTTCCACCTTCCTAATAAATTAATAAGGAAGTTTCCACTGTACCTCCTGTAGAGCAACTGGAAAAAAATGCACACACTTAGAAAGAGTTTATGCAATGATCATATGCAAGAGAAATGACATATACAAAGCTGACAATTTTAGACAGAAAACAAAAATACCTGAGAAATGAAATACAAATTTGAAACCAGCGCTGACTGCAGAATGATTGGCATGTTAGATGTATAAAATAATTTAATAGGATATGATCCTTGCTGCCCACGTGCATTCTTTGATCTCACAGGCAAAACTACCCGGAAGCCTTGGAAGTATATCACAATGAGAAAAACCAAAACTGTTGCAAGCAGATTGGTCACATTTGGAAGATTCTGCCTGTAAAAAGCCTCTCTGAGTGCTCGGACCTTGTCTGTTCGAGTTATCAATAAATGGAACAATGCAATCACAGCTCCCTCAAACTCAGCACCACGTCCACTATTAATTGTTGTGGGACTAAATGCCTTCCATATGATACTCTCACTGCAATTACACAATTATCAATAGAGTATACAGAAAATCAACAACAAAAACAATTTTAACAAAATTCTCCCTCTAGAATTCTTCGATAAACAAAACAAAAACTTTTTTTTGAAAACCTACAATATATACCCACCATATATTAGTTGCAATAAATAACGAAATGCCTGAGCCCAACCCATAGCCTTTCTGTAGCAGCTCATCCAAACATATCACAATGATACCAGCGAAAAAAAGTTGGACAATAATAAGTATAGCATTGCCAGCTCCAAGGTCCGAGATGTCTCCATACATTCCTGAAAGCACATATGCAACTGCTTCACCAATTGTGATCAGAACACCAAGTAACTTTTGGGCCCCATTCCTGCCAGCCACAAAAGGCTTAAATTATTACAAGCTCACATTTGACTAACATAACTTACACTAACTGAATTTTCAATCAATGTTCTTTCTTCAAGGCTAGACATCCAATTTGGAGATTAAGAAAGAATCAGAAAGCCAAACACTTACAGAAGAGCACGATCTTCTCGAACACTATTGTCCACTTCAATTATCTTTGATCCTGCCAAAAGCTGCATCACTAAGCCTGAAGTAACAATAGGGGTAATGCCAAGCTCCATAACGGTTCCACGATTGGAGGCCAGAATTACACGCATCCAATAAAATGGATCTGCGCCTGTAGCTGAATGAATACCATATAGAGGCAACTGGCTGCATACCAGAAATATAAATAGGGAGATTACAGTGTAAAGAACCTTCTCCCTAAAGGGAACTTTTCTTTCTGCTGTCTGAACCTCAGGCAAAATTGAGAGAAATGGCCTCACAAGGTGTAAAACCCTAAATCCACCGCTCGGCATTTTTTCTTGTAGGTAATGCCGAAATATTAAACTGCAGATATGGAGCATAATGTAAGCATATCTAATCGAAGATTTGTCGACACGAAGAAATGAAATAGAAAACTGTACTAATTCACTAAACATGGGATCAGAGCAGCTTGATTTTCTATAGTTGCCCACAAAAATGTCAAAAGTGAAATTGAAAACATACTTAAAAGTACTAAAAGAACAATTTCGGTTTTACCTGAAAACTAGAACCTGTAAAACATCAAACTAAAAAAAATCAACTAAAATCTAAAAATCTGTATTTCTTCGTTTTAGGCTGATATCTGACATTCCGGCAGTAAAGATAACACACCACAAATCTCCAATTATGATCAGCATATAGTCAAAAAAATTCCTCAATACCTTGATAAATAATATATTTTCATGAATTTTTTTCAACATATTTATCTTTAACAAGAAAAAAAATGGAAATCCATATATCTCAAAAATAGCATCACCACCTTGCCTATCATACTGGCAAGAATATGAGAAAAATAGAGTAAACACTGGAAAAAAGAAGAATCTTCTTCGACCTTTAGGAACAACACGGAAAGGATTTTCAACAATTTCTCCAAAGGGTTCAAAACCCATAACAAAATGCTAAGTTTGTCAAATTACAACACAGCAGCTTCATGAATACGAATTATAGCTGAGCTAAAAAATAATCTTGGAGTAAATTACATAGGCAGAAGTTCCAAAAGGACACAAACCCCACTAATTTCGACAAGCTAGTCACAGAAGATAAAATTCGGATATTGAAAGCTAGCAAAAGAGTTCAAATAACACAGCTAAACTGGCAGCCAACAAATCATGATTGAACTAGCAATCGAGAAATTATGACTAAACTTACAATCAACAAATTAAGAATGATGGAAAAGGTTACCTTGCAAAGTAGTACAAAATTTTCATATGTATAGGATGAAAGGAGAATATTTGTAAAGGAAAATTATACAACTTTAAATTATGTATTACAAGCGAATTTTTAGTAAAACCATGGGATTTACGAATAGATAATGTACATTTTGCTGAATCCGATAAGTTCGTGTAGGTTTTAATTAATAATATTGGCAAATATTTTTTTTTTAAAATTAATTGGCCAAAATTTTGAGAAGAATTAGCAAATTAGAAAAAAAAAATAGTCACCGAGGAAATTACACTGTTGCAAAACCGGCCTCTTAATTCTATCACCCGCAACCATCTAAATCCACATTAATAAGGTGAATTATCTGAACAGATAATTCTCAATCCCTTCAAAGAATACCGTAATACAACTAACAAGGCTCAAGAAAAATCCCAAAAGTATTTCTTGTATACAGCGAATGCTTCCTAAAAGTGAAATTAAAAGCTCAGAAAAAGGATCAAATACTAATTGGTAGCGAAGTTCCCATAAAAGTACCTGATTTTTTGTCGGTCAACTCAATCGAACAAAGTAATCTGCAAAACGAACAAGAAAACCCTTAAAATCACTGTTAATCCACAGATTTCCTTACACCTTAAAAAAGTATGTGAGATCTGGAATGGGGTACACCATAGATCAGATCTGAGCACATGAATCAAAAACCTATAAGAAATACTGCAATACTTGACCGATTATTGTTAAAAAAAAGGTGAGAAACCCTACCAAAATATATGGCGCTCGGTAGATGTGATCGATCGAATCGGAGCCGACGGTGAAAGCGTGGGAGAAATAGCAACAGATCTCTCCTTACGCCATTGTTTTTAAAATTCAGGATTACATGTAGCTTATCTTTGAAAGGCAAACGATGAAATTTAGATCTCTTCCCTTGTTTTATCTAGTCTAGGTTATCTGGGCAGCAAGTCGGCAGTGTAGTTAATTTCCTTACACCCCAGATAGATCGGACGGCTCTTAACGTCTCTTCCAGGTCTTTCGTCAAGATCGGTCGGTGGATATATCTTCTATTAGTTGCAAAGTAATTGGTTTTGCTGACGGTCAAAGATAAGCACCGGGTCACGTGGAAACGGAGGATGAGGACACGGTTTCATGCAACTTATGTTAAGAGTGTCCACGAGTTTTGATAAATAATTGGAACTTGTTGTTAAGAGTGTTGAGGAGCTTTGATAAATAGGTGATTTTATACAATTTATAGTTAATTTTGTAATTATATAATTAAATCTAAAACAAATTGATACAAATTAAAAAAATTTAACTTGTTCGGTCTCATGCAACTTGTTGTTAAGAGTGTTGAGGAGCTTTGATTAATAGTTGAAACTTGTTGTTAAGAGTGTTGAGGAGCTTTGATAAATAGGTGATTTCATGCATTTTGTAATAATAAATAATTTTATAAATTTTAAATTTATAGTTAATTTTGTAATTATATAATTAAATCTAAAACAAATTGATACGAATTAAAAACTCGGTCTCATGCAACTTGTTGTTAAGAGTGTTGAGGAGCTTTGATAAATAGTTGCAACTTGCTCTTAAGAGTGTTGAGGAGTTTTGATAAATAGGTGAT
The DNA here is from genome assembly GCA_018584345.1 of Thuja plicata. NCBI lineage: Eukaryota > Viridiplantae > Streptophyta > Pinopsida > Cupressales > Cupressaceae > Thuja > Thuja plicata. The sequence continues at coordinate 311,682 of MU223908.1, forward strand.
TTCATGCATTTTGTAATAATAAATAATTTTACAAATATTAATTGTATAGTTAATTTTGTAATTATATAATTAAATCTAAAACAAATTTATACAAATTAAAAAACTCGATCCCATGCAACTTGTTGTTAAGAGTGTTGAGGAGCTTTGATAAATAGTTGCAACTTGCTCCTAAGAGTGTTGAGGAGCTTTGATAAATAGATGATTTCATGCATTTTGTAATAATAAATAATTTTACAAATATTAAATTTTTAGTTAATTTTGTAATTATATAATTAAATCTAAAACAAATTGATACGAATTAAAAAACTTAGAAGGAAAAGATTTTAGGAATAAAATTTAAAAAGTAAATGGGGAAATCATTAGTCCTATCTAAAGACACTAGTTAAAATCTAAAGTTTTAAAATTGTAAGTAGGAATTTTGAAAATTAGAAATTAAGGAATATCAAGAACAAAGTAATTGTTTGTCCAGCTTCCAAATGTACCATGACATCAATGGTTGGATGCTACATTACTAAAAAATTTACATCTCATCGATGAGGATTATTTGTTACTCCTAAAGTGATTGTGTTGTCATTAGTTTTATGCAAAGTCATATCGGTGAATGTAACCCCAAGTATGGAAGTCAATATAATGGAGGAGACACAGTCGGTAAAGGCAACCGAGACAGCCACCAAGCACCGAGCAAGTTACATATACCAAGTCATGCAAAGACAGTTACCGAGCACTCATAGACACCGAGAAGAAAGTACATAGTTACCGAGTAAGCACAAGTATGTTACCGAGTATTCCAGAGCTGACGTTTCAATTGAATTTAGATACATTGTATCTGGACACCGAGCAGGAAGCGTTGCACAGAATTCGAGGTAAGTGTTAGTTGAATCATTAGGATTCCAAACACATGATTGAACATGATCACAAGGCAGATCCACCAATGAAGTTTTAGAAGGCATGCGACATTGGAGATGTAACCAAAGTTTAACCACTTAATCTCTATCATTGTTTCATGATGCCCTAGATTTGGTTAACCGCCTATGTCACAGTTAACCGCCTGAAAATTATATAAGATATCAGTTAATATTGGCATGGCCTTCTTTATCAACAATTTCAGGAATTGTCCAATGTTCAATGGCATGGAAGGATGATATTTTCTCTTTTATTCTCCCTTCCTCTTGCTCTATATAACTGATTTCTTTTATCAATGCATCAACCATTTCCTTTGTTTCCTTTACCTCTTTAGGTGCATCCAGATCTCTTTGAGTAAATTCACAAAGCTTGATCAAATCAAAATGATAAGGCTTCCATCTCCTGGAAAGCTCTTTCAACTATGGCCTATGTTTGTCAGAAGTTGTCAACATGTCCAATAAAACCTGATACCCTTGATATAATTCATCACATTTAATGATTACTAGATCAATCATGTGTGCCAATACTTGTTCCAAAGTATCTAGTCTTTTATGGGAATTTCATCTAAAAGCATCTCATTTTTCCTTCTCAGCTAGTCATTTTCCTCTTTATATTTTTTTATCTTTTCTTTTGTCATTTCATCATGTGTCACATCAACAGGTGTGGAAGGTGCATCTTTATGCAGTACCAAAGATTTTCTTTGGTAATTACGTTTCAATTCTTTTATCTCCTTTTTCAATCTTTCCCTTTCAAGGTATAATTCATTGATAACTTTATTAATGTCTATTTCCCTATTCTGAGCTTGCTCTAGTTGCTCCTGCATGTGCTTGACCTGATCTTTGTTAAATATTTCCCATGCATTAACTCTGAAGCAGATACCAAGGGATTAGTGTTCTATATTGTTTGAACTATTTATATTCCATCATTTCCTTTCACAATATCAAGAAGTTTGGGCTTATGAGGGCCTTGAAACTCACCCATGTGGCCAAAGTCTCAATCTTGGAGTTATACCCTGATCCAACTATCTTTTCATCAGTATCAAATTCAGAAGAAAAAAAAATGTGGGGTCATCTTGTTTTTTTGACTTGGTCTAAAAGAAATAAATGTTGAAGGGTAAGTCCTGGAACAATCAGCATGTCACTCTTCTTTACCATATCTCTGGCATCCTCCAAGGTGCAATTTATTTCATCAAGATTAACTCCTCGAGTGTTTCGTGAATAAATTCCTCATTCTTTGAATCTTCCACTCCCATCAAATTTAATTGCTTCCTTTCTTCAAAACTTTTCATTTTCATTTGTATTCAAAAATCCTTGAATTCCTAAGTTTCAATAAAATTTTCATCCTCGATAAATCTTGTTGATATAGCTTCCTTTCATCCATGAAATTAATAGGTTCCTCTTCTTCCTAAAGCTGAGCATTATAACCATGAACTTCCTCCTAAAATACCAATGGATAACCATGCTTGTCCACTTATTCATCATTACCAAGTTCTTTGAGTGCATTAGTTGCCTCTTTAGTATCTCCTTCTCCTTGTGAGTCATTATGGGGCACAATAGTTTCCACTTATTCTTTCTTTTGATTTTTAGGAGGGGAATTCATTGCATCATCAGAATATGATCATGAATAATTAAATTTTTATGCCTTTTAGAAGGAGAAGGCTTAACCTCTGGTGGAACATCACTTGTAGATTTTCCAAAAAAAATTTCAAAATCTCTCAAACACAATTCCATTCTTATTATATCATTGTTCTAATCATGGTGAAATCATGGAAATCCATTTTGTTGTCTTTCATCTTCTAACTTCTTCAATATGTTCCATTTTTTCTATTTTCCATGACATTTGAAGGATTCATACAATTTCAGGCAATATCTATAGTTATGTCTATTTTATGTTTAAATTCTTTAATGAAGGACTTAATGTGACCTTCAAGGTCATAGGCCCTTTCCTTTACATCTTAAAATGATACGCTTCCTTTAAATAACTTTGAACTTGTTCAATAGAACTAGAACCAATAGAAAACACTATGAATATGACCAAATGGGGCATTAAATTTCCCTTTTTCCTTGGTGAATTCACTTCCCTTTCGAAACATATCAACTGCCAAATAAAATGTAGAAAAGAAACTCTATCAGAAATGAAAACAAGTAGTTTATGAGTAGCCTTCTTGCACCCATAAACTCTAATAAGAGTGTGATCACTCTTGTAAATACAGTCAACAAAATTATGGGTGTAACTCTTCTCATGATTATGTTCCAATGGTCTCAACACAACCCTTATCTTAAGAGAAATCCTTTCCATCTACAGCCCAAGTGCCCTTAATATCCACACAACAAATGAGTCATGAAAAGTCTCATAATTAAAATCTTTATTGTTCTTATTGCACACCATGTACCATAGTTGACCTGGGAGTCTGCTTCCTTGATCATCCACCATGGTCAATTTTATAAAGTGTCTGAACACATTTCTATTTTGGAACAGGATTAGATGGCACAACAAAGAATTTTTTTAAAAGTTCTACTAGTCTTCCAGCGGACTAACTGGTTGTGTAAAATCCTTTCAATCTCAGTAGCAATATCAAATTCTATGTTTAAATTGGGATTCTAGATTCTCATTTACATATACATCAAATCTATTGGTATTCTGGATCTACGATCATCACCATAAAACTAGCACCACCCATGATATATTTTCTAAAAGAAATCCATAAATTCCAGTGTAGGAAATGGAGCCTTACCAGTCACCATCATTGGTTTGATATGATGTCCCCTCTTCCTTAAATATGCTACCTCCCATAGCCCCATGGTCTTTACCATCCTTTCATAGTCCATCGGGTACTCCTCCCTGTTAATTTTGGTAAGTTCTTGCTTCTTCAAACCAAAACATTCAGTGATACATGATTTAAAAAACAACAAGAATTAGGTTTCCATCTGCCCCTCTAATCATTCTAGTTTGTTATTTGTAATTACAAGCCAACTGATCAATAAGCTCAACATCTATGAACACATTTGGCACAATATTTTTTTCTAGTTCAATCTTCCAGGGGTTAGACCTAGGCACTTTCTCATCCCTATTATTATAGAAATACCAAAATAGGGACCTACCGGTATCTAGTATATTAGCATCTCTACATTCAGACCAAAAATCCTAGAAAATGACCTTTGTTCCTATAACACTCTACCAGGGAACCTAGAAGGACAAAGCTTCTAACCACTAAATTTGCAAGTGATTTTTTTAAACAAACAACATCAAAATACTTTACAATGATTACCTAATTCACAAACATGAATATCATTTCTCTTAACAACATAAAGCATAATTTAAGATACAACTCAACCCATGTCCTTCATAGGTTCCCTAACGTTGTTACTCAACAACACTAACCAATCCATTAGTGAGATATCCCTAAATTGCATTATTCTAGATTCATTTTAGTGCACCAAGTTAATAGTCCTATCTTAACCATAAGATACTCATTCAATATATCTAATTGATAAATTCAGCTTACTATCAAATGACATGACTTTCAAATAAATAAAAAGATGGTTTAATTTTCTTCTTTTACATATTAAAATTCATCTAGGAAAGTTAACCTTTAACGTAACCATTCATTTTCCTATGTAATATTTAATGATCCCTAATTCATAATATGCATTATTAATATTTTGTTTTCTTTCATCATCATAATTTAAACATTTTAATAGCTCAACAAATCCTAAGTTCCTTTATCAAAATTACATTCATACTCGGTAACATGACAACAAGTACACAAAGATCTTCTTTCCACAAAAGCATCATTAACATTACATAAAGAGATATTTTATATTGTTTTTCATTTGAGCATTCAGGTAAGAGAGATTAGCAATCAGTAAGATAAGCAATATCCTATGTATTTCAGTACTTCATACACCTTTAGAGGCAATGAGTAAACATAACCATCATTTGAATACTACAATCAAGATACTATCTCATTTCATCATTTCACAATACTTCTTTAGACCCTTTTTGCACCTAGATCTACCCATTCTTCACACTTCTTCAAGTGCATCACATTACAACATTGATCATTTATAGATGTCTATTCAGGATCTCACAAATACATAAATACATATTACATAAAGTAAAAGATACATGTTACAATAGAAAAGTCTTCAACTACAATTCTGGAAGGAAGCATGCACTAGGATCATCCATAGAACCATGAACAATACCTCGATATAAAAAGATTAACCACCCAACCATGTGGATCCAAAGAGGTCCACTCCCCCATGGTAAGAGATAGAAACCAAGGTCCAAGCAAGAGGTATCAACTATGTTAGAAATAATAGTTCACCAACACAACTGAGAGGGGGGGTAATCAGTTGTGTGCCAAATAATTAAACTTCAACTTATAAACCAATTATTCAATGAAAATCTGAACACATCAAAAGAAACATCATAACACAAGCATTTTTTATCGAGCAAAACCTTGTTAAGGGAAAAATCCTAGTGGTAATAATGCCCACAAATAATGTAATGAAAATTTATATCCCTGTTAGGAGATCTAGCCCTGTTAGGAGTTGATTATTACATAAAGTACATAGTCCATGTTAAAGGAAAAACCTTGTTAGGAGTAAAGAAAATAAGAGTCTCACTGCCCAAATGAGAATATTAAATCCACCTTCTGGACTCACTGTCCAAAGACTCACTTTCCAAAGTGTTGCCCATGAAAAGAACTTTCCCTTGTAAAAATTTGCTAAGTAGCGTGTATGTTGTCAAATGCATATTGAACATTGAATTTTGAACTTCGCAGTTCAAAGTTCAAGATTCAAATTACAATCCCCATGTTACTTCATGTTCACCTTTTTCCTTCGATCGACGCAAAGTCATGTGAGTATGCATTTTCTTGCTTTCCAAATTTTGAATCGTGAACTTTGAACCATTGTTTTGGTAGTTCAAAGTTCAAGATTCAACATGCACTTTGTTCCCCGCAGTCCTTGCCCCGTATTTTCATTTGCTTTGACGTCCCTAGATTTTCTTATTTTGAATCTTGAACATCTCCTTTTCTTGTTCATAATTAAATTTTCCATGTGCGTCATGCATAAGTCTCATTTTAGCTATGAGTCTGTCAAGTGATTTAAGCATTATGATTTTCAAACTTTGAACCTCGCTTCACACAATTCAAGGTTCAAAATTCAATGTGCAATAAATAACTAAATATATGTAGCTCATTCCAAATCTTGTCTTTTTATGGAAAAAGAAGTTGAAAAGACGTTGGATGTAAAGCTAACTCAGCAAAAGTACCTCTCATGCGGAAGCGGAGTAAATGTGATTGGACATATTCAGCGAATGACGGTGGGAATAATCAAGTTGTGTGAGGTGTCATGATTACCGAATTAGCAACTCAAACGTATATATTAATTTGTCTTATTTCTTGCCATTTTTGTTCTTTAAGCAACTGCGATAGCATAATCAAAAGAATGTTGCAGCGAAGGTAATCATGGGAAGGCAAGAATAGAGCATTGGTGAGTCTCAAGAAATCTTCTCCATTTCTTTTTATAATTTCATATTTAACTATGTAAGAAAGAATTTAGGCTTTTCCATTGTTTTTCTTGAGGTTAATTGCTTAATTTTTGATATGTACAGTCCTAGCATGTCAGCCTCAAAGGTCAAGTTTGTAAAAGAGAACAAGTTTTCTCCTATGAGTAGTTGTCTTCCCGAAATGAGAGACACCATCTTTGTAGATGAAGATTTAGAAGTGATTGTTAATAATTTTAAAAATGCAAAGGAAGGAACCTTCGTCACAAAAGTTGTAGAGGGTGTTTTGTTGGAAGCAGCAAGTTTTCCATAAGCAACTCCATGCCCATAATTGGTAATGGAGTGCAGAAATAGATATGACAAGAGTAAGAGATGCATTCGGTCTTTTTCTGGAGAAGTGTTGATAACCATCAAAAGACAGATAGTCATGAAAGCTCTGCAAATTCCACCAATGGAAGCATACGATGATTGGAGTATTGAGAAGGCTCAATGGGAATATGACCAAAACACGAAGGAATACAACAATAATATTGCTAGAGACTGGTTGATAAAGTCTGAAAGAGGTGGTTCCAGATTGCCTAAGCCATTAAAGAAGAATCACTTGATCATAGAGGTCCGAGATGTAGTTATCATGTTGAACAGGGTGAATGGAAAATCCAATGACATTCTCTGGGAAGACTGGATGTATATTTTCATCCAAGATATTCTAGCAGAAGGACAACATGTTGATTGGGCAGAAGTGATAGAGGAAAGGCTTCATGAAGAATTTTCCCAATCTACAGAAGCATCAAGTTTCTTTTTAACTTCGTACCTATTTTATGTGCTTGCTACTTGCATAAATTGGGAGGGATTTCCACATAGAAAATGGAAGGAGAATATGACAATTTATGAATATTATCCACTGTTGCAGAAGAAAAGGAATTCAAAAGATTTTTGAAGAGTTCAAAACACATTCTTGTCCAAGCTCATTTTTGAGCTAAAAGGAAAAATCAACTGCAGGATGTCCGAAGAAGCCATGGAGTTAATTAAGATTTATGGTAGCTTTTTCATCCAATTCCCTACTTTTAGCTACTTAAGAGTTGGAGGATTCAATGGAGAACCTTTAAAACTCCCAAGGTATTGTTTGGATAAATATGTCTTACTAGAAGTCTGCAGACAACTAATATAGGTTGAGGTAAAATTCAGACTTAAGAGAGGGGTAGGTTCTCTTTTTCCCATTGATTTAGGGAATTATAGCTTCAGATGTATGCACACAGGTTCCGCCTTAGATGTAGAACTGAAAATCATAAATCTCCCTTCCTACCAGAAAAGAAGCTATTTTGACAGCAAGCGTTTTGTAGCAAGTCATTTCAATATCGATGCCACATTTCTACATCAAGAAGAGCTAGAAGATTTTTGGGTAGACTGTGTAGATGAAATTGAAGTTGAAAAGGGACTACACTCCAGATTCACCTTGCAATACATTGCCTCATTACGATTGCCTTTTAAGGTTAAAGGTTTAGATATTGAAGATGAAGAAAGTGTCTTGGAATCCGGATATATGGAGTTGAATGATGATGCATTAGCCAGGAAAATAGACTGGGAAGAAAGAGAAGAAGAATATGTGAATTCCCTGTCCAAAGATGTGTTTAAAAGAACACATAGATGGTTAAAATAACTAAATCAAAAGAAGAAGCAAGAAACTTTCAGTTCATTAATGATAAAGAGTCTAAGGATTTTAAAGCTCGAGGCCTCTCTTGTCCATACTGATAAGATTGATAAATTGCTTTCTACAGGTGAAACAAACTCTAGAGTAGAAGTTCATTCAGAAGAAAAGAAGCCAGACAATGAACAATCTGCAAGAATAAAAAGAACCAGAAGCAAAAGAAAAGAGAAGGTAGATAATATCCCCTGCATTGTAATAGATCTAGAGGAAGAATCAGATCTGCAAACTCAGAGAAAATCCAAAATGAGTAAGTCACTAGTCAGTCCTTTAGGAAATGAATCAGAAAAAGCAAGTCAGCAAGACCTGACAATTTTGAAGAGCCCTGGGACACAATCCTCTGTAGAGACTACTACATCATAGACTTTGAACTGGCTAGAATTATCAGTTAGCAAAAAGAGAAAAATTGTACCACTCTCCACTCTAGTTGGAGATCTAGTCAGCAAGTACCTGGGAAAGTCCCCAAGGGTGAAGAAGCCTAAAATAGAGGCTATGTTGGACATGGACCCTAAAACAGGCAACTGGATCATGGAGGTTTTCAAGCCTAGTTCTGATAAAACCATTGATGAAGTGACAGAGAAGGATTTTGATGCGGAAAAGGTGGATTTAGGTATGGCCACTAGAGCTGTCGATTTGAAGATCTTGAACTCGGACAATAAGAAAATCAATCACTGGGTATTGAAAGATGCTAAAGACAAAATGAAACTGAAGCAGGCTCTTTGTGAATTAGATAAATATATACAACAACTTCAAGGTCCAGTTCCTCAGCCCATGTCTATGATACCCATAAACTTGGATGTTAAGTCTCCAGAAAACCAGAAATTCCTTGATCAATTCCATAAGGATAGATTCGTATCAAAGGCCTTCTTCACTTGGATTGATAAGGTAACTAAAGATATCACCAAATTCACTAATGATTGAAAAATCAGATAAATTGCTCAAATCAGTAGAGGAGGATGTTGAGGCATGGAAAAAGGGAAAAGATCAATTGGAGATTGAATCATGAAATATGGAGGAAGCTTATGCTTACAGTATAAACAAGTTTCTTTCAGAGAAAGTAGTACCATGCCTTGAAGAGATCTTGATGTTTGTTGCCAAGATGAACATAGAATGGCGAGGTGCATTGTATGAGAAATTCATTGAAAATTTGTCCAAATCCTTGAAGCTCATATAAACTCAAAGGAAATCATGCATTCTCAGAATGAATGCACGAGGAAAATAATTGGAAGTGAAAAGGAGACTGGCAATGATTTGACTAAAGTGCTTGCTTCTTATGAAAAGAAGATAGAAAATCTAAGAGCTACTTGAGAGGTTGAGGTGAAGGTGTGTGTGTGTGTATTTGGGTACCTGTTAGATCAACACAAACACTTCAATAAATCGTTATATTAGCAACATGGGGTTAGTGAAAAACATGAAAAGCATGGGAAACCCGCTAAAATCGATCTATTGC
>MU223908.1:321350-333035 GCA_018584345.1 Thuja plicata
TTAATTATTAAAACAATTAAATTGCTTTTTAATAATTAAGGGACTATAGCCATTTTAATTAAATTAATAGGCTAGGGGAATGGGTTGAATTGCAAGTGATATTTGATTTTAGAGATTTATTTAATTCTTTCATAACTAAATACTATAGCCATGTTTGATTTTGATTTAATCTGATTGGTCGAAATTGATTTGAATTGTATGGCTACAATAGATAATATAAATCAGTGATAAAAATCACCTAGGACATTAAATTGATTAAAAGAAATATGCCAAGCAGTAACAGGGTCGTTTGGACATAAATCGAGGGTATGATCACACTTAGGGCAAATAGGGTCCATAGTTGCGACAGACCAAATTCAGGTGGTTACAGAAGGATATTTCTATTTTTTCCCATGTGGACTCAGCAGTTGTCTATGGTTACGAGAAGATGAAGATTTTTGAAAATAAATCTCAGTAGATTCAAAATTTCAAGAACATTTGGGGGCAAAGGTTTGAAACAGTTACCACACCAAATCAAGAGCTGAGAGAGAATTTCTCAACTACATTTGAGGAATGGAGCGCAGCAAAAGGTGCCACCAATAGTGCTGGGAAAGATGGAGCTGAAATTGGCCAATCGGTCAATTAGTTTTATAGATAGTTATTTTATTTTTGCAAGTTCTCCGATTTTTTTTGCTATCTCTTTGGATAATTAGTTTTAAAAACTGAATTATCCATGCATGGCTATATATTCAATTTTTTATGACCGAATGAGGGTCGGTTCTTTGGTGAAAAACTTTGCAATTCTATCTATTTGTTTGAGTTATTTTGTTATTATTATACTATGAAACTCTGGATATAGAAATAATATAATCAGTTGGTTTTATGAGTAGATTCTGGTATTTTCATTGATCAGTTGATCTGATGAAATGTATGATTTTAGTTTTATTTGGAATTAAATGATTATGTTACTTTGATTTTCAAATATATCTTAGTGTTTTGTCAGTAATCTTTTCAAGATTCGGTATGTTTGAATCGACCATTCTTAAATAGTTTTCTTTCATAATTCAAGTCAGTTGACTTGGAATATCTAGAATATATGTTAAAAATCTCAAAGCATTTAGCCCTTTGATCTATGATGGATGTTAATTAAAGCATTTCATGCTTTCTGGTAAAAAGTCTATCTCAAATTAATATTCTTTTCTAATAATAAGTTATTAAAGATAAATCTTTGTATAAGATTGATGTTCCTTTGAAGTAGAGAGTGTAGTTGTGACAAAGTCATTCAATTGTCAGTGTATTTTTCTTCTATTTTGTGTATAAGGAGTTATTTATCTATTCATCATTAAGAGGAAAAATTTGTTCACTGACACAAAGTATAAATATAAAAGTATACAATAACTAGTGAACTGACTAATAGAAATTTGCTTTTCCTAAACACTTACAATGAAGTTCATCACAATCACTGTCTCTTCTCTACATCCAACACACTTCACAATTACAAGATCACAACATCCCCATCATACACACACCTCTCCTCATCAAGAAACAACTCTCCTTTATACAAGTTACAATGAGCAATTAGGTCGACCTGTTAAGACTTCTCCAATGCATAAATAATTACATATACCCTTGCTAAGATACACACGGTACATTAAACAAGTAAACATAAAATACAAATCACCAATTACACTCCAAGATCCATAATCCATGCTCATCATCCTCTAAACACGTTACACCATTGTAGTCGGCCACAAATAGGTCTTCGCAAGATCACATGCCACAACTGACGTCACCAAGAATACATGGACCCAAGAATCACAAATAATATTCTTCAACATTACTTCTAAAATGCCTCAATCTCACATATCATAACACATTCTCGCATCCAAGTTATTTTGTATCATGATTCTATCATAATCCTTTATTGTTGTTTTGTAACCACTCTTTACCAAAATAACTATAACTTATGCAAACAGTATTATTAAGACGAGTGGTCTCAGATATAATATCTTTGCTCATCCCCTTATAAAGATCCATGCTAGCATGCTCTGAAGGTCCATACAGTGATTGTACACATCTGCCAGTCTTGCTTGTACCAGTGATAACCAGTCTATCTGAGACTTCTAAAGTATTCAACTGAAACATATGTTGACATCAATGACAAAACATGAATTTCAATACTCTATCAAAAATAATTCCAACAATCTCCCCCTTTGGCATTGATGGAAACATACGTGAAAAACCACCAATCCAAAAGTAGCTTCCTTAGTACAACTTTCTCACTGTCCTCTTCACAACTCCCCCTAAGACAGTAGGGGTTTTTTACCTGTATCTCTCCCCTTTGACATCAATGGAAAAGGGTGCCTCAATAATTTCCCATCTTTTCACATCTCATCATTGTAAAGTGTAGCATTTTCAAATCTTCATGCTTGTAACAAACCAGGTGTTTGATCACCCAAATATGCCCTATTATGTTCTACGATCACTCCCCTTGAGGAGTGCATCCAAGAATCAAGTCCAAGGAATGATATAGCTCTGATAGCTACTAGGCTAATGCATTTCTACATCATTTAGTTCTCGCAAGGAGGATTTCTCACCCCAAGCATACCTCTGAGATACTCAAAGGCATCTCTTGACAAAGGTTTTGTGAATATATCTACTATTTGCTCCTTTGTACTGATGTACTCTAATATGAATTCATTTTCTGCAATTGTGTCTCTCAATAAGTGGTATTTGATTGAAATGTGTTTGGTCTTTGAACTCATAAGAAGATTCTTTGACATGTTCATTATGCTTGTATTATCACAATGTATAACCACTAGCTCTTAAAAGGTTATCCCAATGTCCTTTAACATTTGTTTCATCCAAACAATCTGTGTATAATTTATAGTAGCAACAACATACTTTGATTCAATAGTAGATTGAGCTATGCAATCATTCTTCTTAAATAACCATGAAACCAACCTCTTTCCAAGGAAAAATGCACGACCGCTTGTGCTTTTTCTATCATCAACACTTCCTTCCCAATCAATATCAGTATAAGAATGCAAATTAAAATTATTAGAATTTGCATACCACAAACCATATTCCAGTGTTCCATTCAAATATCTAACTATCCTTTTAACTATAGAAAATTGAGTCTCTTTAGGATCATCTTGAGACCTCGCAACAATTCAAACTGCACTAGCTCACAAATACTAATTACTATTTGTACAACCTTTTCTGATCTGAAATCTACAGACAACAATATTGATTGCTTCTCCCCAATAAAATACATTACCTTCAAGAATTATTGTCCTGACATCATCCAGTATAGTTCTAATTCTCCTCTCTGCTATTCCACATTCTTTTTAGTAAGCATTGAACAAATTTGATGTAAACTCTCCACCTTTGTCTGACCTCAAACATTTTATCTTCAAACTTGATTCATTCTCAGTTTTTGCTTTGTAAATCTTGAACTTATCAAATACTTCAGACTTCTCTCTAGGAAAAGAAACCCATATCATAATAGAAAGCATAAATAATGCAATCCATCTCATAAAAAATAGTATAAAGAACCTTTTATGTCATAACCAATTGTCATAAACCTTCACAACAAAACAAGTAGCCTCTGTAGTATTCAACTCAAACACATTACCTCTTGTCTTTGTACCTAATGCGATCAAGTCTCTTGTCTAACTTTCGATAGTACATTTTCCATCATTGAACTTAAAATGATAGCCCTTGTCTACAAGTTGTCTAACACTCAAAAATTTGTGCTTAAGTCCATCAATAAGCATGACATCATCAGTATTATTTTTACCATCAAGAGAAATTGAACCTACTCCAATCACCAATTTAGGAGTGTTATCACCAAATCTGACTACACCACCATCATATTTAGTTAGTTGAATAAACTTATTTTTATCACTAGTCATATGATGTGAACAACCACTGTCTATGACCCATTCTGATTTCTTTTCAACATGTGAAACTAAGGCTTGTTCTTCATGAATATGCTCACCATATTTAATAGAAATAAATCCAATTTCATCATAATCTACAACATCACCATCAGACACACCTTCACTAGCATAATAATGTTCCTTATCCTTAGAATAATTAGGTCTATAAAACTTAGGTTTATGATTAGGAACCCTTGTAGGACATCTAGATGCAAAATGACAAATCTTATTACATGAAAAACACTTCAAGGGTAAGTTTCCTTCAAATTTACCCTTACCTCAATTTTCTCTTCTTGCGATCAGGGCCACAAGTTCATCTAGTTTCCTTTCCTCTTCCTCTATTTTTCCCAAATCATAATCATATTAACCAAGTTGTTCATACTTGTTACCTATGTCGGTGCTCGCAAGACTTGATAAAGTCTTTTTTCATTGTACACAATCACCTTGAATGTATATTATGTTGGAATTCTCTTATGTTGTAGTTGTTGGCATTCATGTTTTGTCATTGATGTCAACATATGTTTCTCATGAGACAAATATATTGGTTATCACTGGTGTATGGATGACTAACAAAAGTGTACGGGCACTGTATGAATATTTTATAGTATGTGAAGATGGGGATGTGTACAGGGGTGAGTTTTTATCTTATATCTAAGATAACTTGAGTTTATGCTTTTGTTTGTTTGATTTACAATGATTTTGATGAAGATTGTTTGTAGAACAGTGGTAGAGAATTGTGACAGAGTTAGTCTATGAGTTTTGACGATAACTTGAGTGTGAGAACAATTCATGCTATGCGAGTTTGAGGAATGAAAGAAGACATGTTGAGGAATGATTTTCATGATACTTGGGTCGCAAGACTCTCGGTGATGTTAGTTGTGGTGTGTGTTCTACAAAAGACCTATTTGGGCCTAACTTCAGAGATGTGGCATGTATTATGTATAGCTAGCGTGGATTACGGAGCTTGGATTATATTTCATGGATTGTAATTGATGTTTACTTGTTATAGGTACTGTGTGTATCTTATCAATGGGTCATGTAATTATGTGTGCATTGGGGAAGTCTTAATTGGACGACCTAATTACCTATTGTAAACTTGTATGAAAGAAAATTGTTTTCTATTGTGGAGAAGACAGATGAGACAACGAAGTGTGGAAGCTATAATGCCCACCCTAGTATCTACATATTTTGGATTGATAGGATTATTACTTTGATACTTTGGATTATATGTTTGGACTATGTTGTTTCATGATGGGACATTTGATTTCATATTTATTGGCTAATAGAGTTTATTATGAGATATTAGATAATTTGAAATAAAATGATGAACTAATTGTGAAATGTTCATATCTGATTTATATATTTATATGGATCTAACCCTGCTAACCCCATTATGTTTTGATGTATACACTGGTTGATGTGAGTGTAGTATGAGGAGAGGCAGTCATAGTTACTCCTACGAGAGATCCACATGATGTCGCACTCTCCCTCCTTGTTTTCCATTGTCTATTTATATATGTATATGCATGTCAGTTGGTGATGCAAGATGCAGGTACCAGGCATCAACTCCACCTGGCTACACAGGTCTGAGTGTGCCTTCAAAATCCTTGAACTATTGTTGTGTGGAGATCTTACCAAGCTACTCTCATGGCTACCCTTGGACTAAGATTTCTGTTAGGAGGTTACCCTAGTTGGGGAATGTGAATACAATTTTATGTTGTTGTCTTATGGGTTATGTTTTGATGTTGTCTTGTGATTTATGATGTTGGTTTGATTTTGGTATCAAGTGTATATATAAACTTAGTTAATATTTGTATTATTATTAAGTGTATGTTATATAGGTATGTGTATATGTGGGTCCACACGCATATACCCATACATATATAAATAATGTTATCTAGTGTTTCTAATTGCTTGTGTAAATGGTATTTTAATGATTAGATAAAGTGTATTAAATGAAGTATATTAAATAAAAGTAAAATAATAAGAAGAGATAATAAAAATAGCTCTTTTTGGTAAAACTAGTTATCTAGGGGGAGTTGAACTCGAGATCTCCTAGAATTTAGGCTAGTTTGATTCCAATTGTGCTATGTGTTTTCCTTGAGAGCATTATGTCTATTATGTTTGTTATAGGGTTTTTTGAAGGGTATTTTAATTAAAATAATTAAAAACTTTATTATTGGTTACAGGAAGTTTTGGTTAAACATTTCAACCAACTATGGAAGTTGTAGAACTTACTTCTCGTAAAGCAACTCCTCCAACCATATAGTTGGGGGATAAATTTATTGTTTTTTTTTGGAGATTAGGGATTGGGAGTTTTTGGAGGAAAATTGGGTGATTCTTACAATACTGAATCCAAAAGTCATTTATGAGATTTTGTCTCTATGTGGGTGTGATTTACCATCTTACTGGGAATGCATTGAGAGTTGTCTGAGGAAGGAGGAGAGGATTGGTTTTCGGAGGAGACTTCATCCAGGAGCCTACCATCTCACTCCAGGTTTGGAGGACTTGCAGAGGTGTGCTCCAATCTTTGTGAAGTTTCTCCGCAGGACTCCAGGTAGGGTCTGGAACCACAAAAATCATCTTATTGTATGTGAATATGTATATGTGTATGTGTGTGTGTTCTTAAATATTTATAATTTCATATTATATGCAAAGTTTATGTTGTGAAATTATTTGAAATTGGGATGATAATTAAAAACAAATGTGTTAATTGGAAATAGACAAAATGTTCTTATTTATTTTCCTATACCCATACTCTGTTGTTAATAACTTTTGAACCCGAAATTATAATCAAAATCGCTCTGGTGAGAATGTGAATGAAAATTAGGAAGATCTAATGGTTTAAACAAAATTTATGCTCACCGCACTGAGACTATATTTTTATGACAGTCATACATATGTTTCTAGAAATAGTCTCTAAACTCACACAATTAAAGGGTCCCTTATGATTCAAACCAATAGGGAATATCTTAAGATAAATTTTACTCCTCTCTTGCTCTATATCCCTCTTGCAACCAACCTACAAGAGCAGTTTTATCAACACTTAAATATGTAATATCTTTCCACCTTTCTAAGACAATATTACTTAATCTTCTCCCTTGATTCATAGGTCCCTACATGTTCATTAGTTTATAGTACAATCTTTTCCCCATCAAAATTTTATAGGTTATATTACTTTTATGTTCTATTTGGACCTATTCTAGAAACTTTGGAGTCATGGATTCCTATGTTGGGTAATTGTTTGGCTTGGGGATTGGTTTGTATCTTCCAACCTTGATCATGTTCTCTGTCTGCATCTTTGTACCTCTCAGAATGTTTATTTTATTTTTTTAATTTGATCATAATGGTGTACTTAAGGTGTCTTGAGTATGTGACATCCTTGTTCTGTTCTTATTTTGTTTATGGTTAAGGTTAGGGCTCATCCTGGTGGTTTGAGTACACAGGAGAGTTTCCTAAACCTATGAAATAAAGCATTTGAAGTATTGCAATTCTTTTGTCATGTTTTGGGTAGGGGACTAGGTACCCTAGGTGAGTGGCTCACCATAGGTTCTGGGACCCAAAGTGGTTGCTAGGGGATCTTATGGGTGAGTTTGTAATCAAGTGATAACCTTAAAATTAACTTGGGAGGGGGGATTCAAAAGATAATGAAAGACACATAATAATGCTCACATAGTCCTGTCGGAGTACCGGGACCATGGGTAACTGCCAAGATGGATCCCTATTCATAAAGGGGGGACCAGGGTTACATGGTTGCCAGGAAGGATCCCAATAAATAGGATATGTGATGACACTCACTTAGAGGGTATGTTAGAAACCTAACCCTTGTGTATAGTTAAGTGATATTTTGTTATGTTTGGTATTTGTTTAAGTTATTATTTTGTGAAACCTTAGATTGCTTAGGGCCTTGTGACTATCTTGGTTCTATCTCCTAGAATGGAGGGTAGAACTTCACTAGTTTCACATGGTTGGGTGGCAAATTTCTTTCGAGGTGTTGTTCGTGGTTAGTGACCTGGATGCTTCATTTTTCATGCAGTGATAAAGATCTCACTATTTTGTATCATGTATTATTGAAAATGAGGATGTAAAGATATATTTGTAAAGCCTTTGGGCCATTCATGTACTTATTATTGTAATTGGATTCATTACCATAAATTGTATTGGAAAAAGCAAAGCAATGTAATCAAGGTGGGATAGTTCTAAGGGTTTATTTCAAGGGATATTATTTGAAAGCTCAAAGTTGTAATGAAAAGTGTAATGTTGAATTATCTTCTCTATCTCTCCTATGTTGAAAAGAAAAGAAATGCTTCTTGTGTAAAAATTTATATGTAAGTTGTAAAAGGGTAGTTATCCAATGTGTAGGAAAGAGAAATGAAAATGATTTAGGGAGTAAGGGATGTAGTTATAATTGAAATATCACTTTCTTACCCTCTCTCTTAAATTTGGAAATGTATAATTAAAAGTAAAGATATGGAATTCAATTTGAATAGTAACACAAATATGTTGGTAAATGATTTCATTAAGGGAACCTTAAGGAATGTACTTGTGAATGTAATAAATGATGTGATGTTTAAAAAAAAAATTGTTAGTTAAAATTTTTGGTCGAAAGACCTGACTCTTTATGGGTTCCCGGGCAGGGACATTATATTAGGTATTAGAGCCCTAGTTGCTACACTAGGAGCTTAGGGTCTATTTACATTTAAAACTCAAAACTTTTCAACACATTGAATACTCCTTTTAAGCTTGAACCTAAAACTTATGTTGCACCACTCTTCCAGGATGCCTCCCGTTACCTGTGGAAGAGCTAAGGATAGAGTTGAAGTGTCTTCCTCGAGATCTCACCCAGAGAGTTCCCATGGGGAATATGAGGAAAACGTAATCAATAAAATCATGGAGATGAGAGTCAGGGTAATGACTTGGAAGGAGCCCAACTTAGGCAACTAATGCAACAACTCTTGCATAGACTCGACAACCTTGAAAACAAAGTTAATTTTGAAGAAGTAAATCAATCTCATCACCAAGACTGGGAAAGGGATATAAGCCCTAGGAGAAGGAAAGATATGCAATAATCTGAGGACATGGATTCCACTCACATGAGAGACTTACTCAAGGTTAAGGTACCCATTTTTCATGGCAACGAAGGGGGATCTGCAACAGAAACTTGGTTGTTTGACCTTGACAGGTGTTTCCCTATGCACCCTTTTAGTAGTAATGTCAAGGCTAGATGCACTATTATGAATCTAGAAAATTTTCCTCTACTTGGTGGCGTACGGAAGAAGACAAACTCCATGTCACCATTAACACTGTTTCTTGGGAATTATTCCTAGAAAGTTTGAAGGATCGATTCATGTCTGATCAATGGAGGCAAGGAAGGGCAGAAGAATTTCACCACCTTAAGAAAGCCAACATGATGGTGGAAGAATATGAAAGAATATTTTATGAACTTAAGCCTTTCTCAGGCTATAGAGATGATGGACCCATTCTTGTCCAACACTTCATCAGAAGTTTGAATGACTCAATATTGGGGGAGGTGGTAGTCTTGGAACCCAAGAATCTCTGGGATTCCATTACTAAGGCATACCTAGTAGAAAGAAAGGTGAAAGGAAAATGTGGTTATTCCAGTGGTCAAACCTTCAATGCTAGGTCTAGTTCTAAAGGAAACTTTGATCAAGGAAATTCTAATTCCAAGAACCAACATTCATCTTTCAAAGGAGGACAAAACTTTCATAAGAAGAAATTTCAGAATAACAACCAAGGTAATGGAAAGTTTCAACAACCTTAGAACCATAACAATTTTCGAGCGCAACAAAGGTTTCCTCCTCCACAATCCCAAATTTCTCAGAATTTCAATAAAGGAGGTTATCAACAATCTAGTGCTCCTCCTGCAAAGAACTTTGGAAGAAACATCGGGTGTTATTCTTGTGGAAAACAAGGACATATTGCGGTTCGTTGCCCTTAGCACACAAATCTCACTAATTAGAATCAGGCATTTTCAGAACCAACCATGGGGGATACTGGTCGGTCTCATAGGGTGTTCACTGCAGTAGAGCATAGACAAGTCGATCACTAGAACACTGTCATAGAGACTTCAAGCTTGTTAAAGGGTAAAACCATTTCTATTCTCTTTGACTCAGGAGCAACTGATTCCTTCATATCTCCTTCTTTGATAGAAAAGTGCGGGCTAGCGGAGTAGGGAAAGGAGTTAAGTGGCAGGTAGAGCTAGCCTCACACTACAACATTTGGGGTCAAATTTTGATGGTAGTTTGCGATGGTGCTACCATTTGTGTGTATTTTTGTGTTTTTTTTTCAAGTGCCCCCGATGTTGTCGTAATGGCAATGATACTATTGTAATTGCGACACCCTCTTGATTATAAACAAAAAAAAGAAAGGCTCATTTGTGATCGAGTTGTGCATGTGAGCAAAAGAGGGCCCTAATTACTATTGTATGTCAAAGACACGAAGAATAGGTGAATCTCAATGGATTTTTTTTAGCTGATGATCCTGTAGGATTCTTTGCATTCAATCTGGCCGGTAAGCTCTCCATTTTGTTGTGCAGGCCGCGTCCCTCATTAGATATGTCTTTATACCTTTTATTAAATGAAATATCACTTTTGTAGATCATCTGTGATTTCATTACTTGAAAAATCATAAAAATTTGTATTTTCCTCTTGTATTGGTGATTTCATTAGACATCTAGAATTTTTCTTATTAGCTTTTGATACATGTGTCTTTGCTAGATCTGCTTTTATATGCTCGTGAATAAGGGTTCATATATTTGTGCTCTAGTTGAAAGAAAAACATAATGAAAACCCTACAAGCTCTATTTTCTTGCAAGCCGCGGGTCTCTCAGTTGAGGGTTTCAATTGTGAAAACTGTGACTTTACTCTTTGAAACCCATTTTGATTTCATGCACATTTCAATGCTCTATACTTTATATTGTCTGAGCTTTCTTTCAGCTGTGAGTTTTCTTTGTGCTTGTATTGGCAAATGGGTATTTATTTTTTACTGGCAAATGGAAGGTCTGGTTCAAAATGATTTCACTATGGTAGCCATGGGACATGAGTTACCCTAAGACAATTTGTAATGTGATTTGTTCATTTGATCAAATCTCCTCGTTTGGTTCATATTTTGAAATTTGTGAAATTGTTTTGAACATGATCATGGGATAGTAGAGAAGGGTATAAATCATAATTAACAATCATAGATAAAATTGTTTCTCTGTCCATTAAGATTAGGCTTCCCAGTTTTCACCATAACATTCTTCATTCCTTGTTACAGTCCTTTGTCACAATGGAATCCCTGAGTGGTTACCTAGAGATTATTTAATAGAAATTATATTGGATCTAGGGTTTCAAACACCATTGGAAATCATTAAATCTCATTGTACTTTGTTGAAATACCCTAGACCACTAAGAGGGAGAGGTGAATTAGTCGTCTTTAATGTAAATTTATTAAACATGTAGATGCTTTAAAATGAGTTGCATGAAAACATAATCTTGACTATCAACACAAAACAATAGCACAAAGTCATATATCAATCCATAGAACAATTGAATCATATATGCACATCACATAACACCAATTTTTGTTGTAGGAACTAGCCATTAAGCCTCACTGACCATGAAAACCTCACTAGAAATACAAGCCTCAATGGCTACATTCAAGGTATCAACCCTAGGAGCACCAACCCCTTACAAAGATATCATTGATCAAAACCTCACTAGTTACATCCAAAGCACCAACCCTAAGAGCACCAACTCCC
>MU223908.1:341391-354401 GCA_018584345.1 Thuja plicata
GCTAGGACAATCAGGCTCTCATGCTATGCCTTCCATCCAACCAAACACCAACTATTATGAAATAATGTCATTGTTGTAGTCAATTCACACTAGTCTAGGGATCAACACATCATGCCCACAGGGATCCATCTCTGCTGGAATGACTTACAGTTAAGGCCCACCCAAGGATACATCTTTGCCCATATTGACATCAATCCAACCTCCGCAACAACAACCCCAGCTTCAGTTGCCTCAAACCAAACATCCGCAATAGCAACCCCAGCTTCATTTGTCTCAGTTCCAAACCCCGCAATAGCAACCCCAGCTTTAGTTGCCTCAAATCCAACCCCCGTAATAGCAATCCCAGTTTCAGCCCCAACCTCAGCAGCAACAATATCTACCCCAGCAGTTTCAACCCTAGTTTCAATCACAACAACAAACACACCAAAACCCACCATGGGCTACCCATGTGCCCCCATTTACAAATCAGTCGGTGGGAAATCAATATCAAGCCTCTGAGATGAAATCCTATGTTCCTACTCAAGGGACACAGAGGCGCAGCCTCATACCAACTACAACATAGAGGAACATTGTTAAACATCAACCTCAGAATCAAACAGACATGTTGATGCAACAAATGCAAACCCTTCAAACCCAAATGATGGATACGCAGAATCAGGGGCAAACCAAATCCTACACCATAGAGGATTTATACTTGTACCCCTTCGATCATTCTCTACAAATGTCTCTGTTACCAACTCACTTCTCGGTACTAAAATTCGACAAATATAGGGGCAATACCAACCCTATTAAACATATCCGAGAGTTTTTTTCTAGTTGCGTTGAAGTCACACATAATGAGACATATTTAATGCGACTGTTCCCACAAAGCTTGGCCAAACTAGCAATGGAATGGTTCTCACATCTACCTCATGGAATTCAGTCTTGGGGTGAACTGGCTGAAAAGTTCATAGCTCACTTCCATCATAACATCGAGCACAAGGTCAACATCAAGGACCTTTGTGATATCAAACATAAGGATGGAGAGTCTTTTGTGAAGTTCCTACAGAGATGGAGGAATACGACAAACCGCATAACATATGATGTGCCCGAACAAGACTTAATAGTCATGTTTGTTGACAATCTAATCCCAGACATGTCATTCACAACAGAGTTATAGTTAGCTCTGAACTTTACACAACTCATTAAAAGAGGAATTCATTGTGAGCAGGACGTAGTCAAACAAGGAATCCTTGCAGATCCCACACAAATGAATACAAACAAAAAAGCAACGGACAAAGCTAAGTGGTGGAACAAAAACAAAAATGTCACTAGCGATGGTGTCATTGATGTGAAGACAGACAACTATGCACAACCAAAGGTGTCACTGCAATGTGCACTTGTGGCCAACCAAAAACCCACAAGACCCACTCAACAAGCATACACCCAAAACCAACCTCCTCTTGTACTAGTGGCCGCTGTGTCAAATAGTCAATCAATGCAGACCATGGTTTCAATTCCAGCAATGAGAATTCACACCATTGGGAGAGCCGATAGAATCAACTTTATGCAAGTTGATACAATCAAACACTATCACTCTCCCAAAAATCAAGGACTTTGAAGAAGATGAAAATAAATTGAGGTGGTATAATGACAAAGATTTCTGCAAGTTTCATCGGGTGAAAGGGCACAAAATGGCTAACTGTTACCAATTGAAACACGCTATCCAAGATCTGATTGACACAGGGGTCATCGATGTGATGAATACCCAAACCAAAGGCACAACTGATCACACTATTTTCAATGATACCTTTCATGATCACAACAAGGGAAAAGCCTTCGGGTTTGGTGGACAAGCAAAACAAGTTAACTATACGTATGCCAATAGTGATAATGTTATCAATTGCCTCAATCCTTCAGATAGCCATGTGGCTACAATCACTATCAAATACCAAGGTAACAATTGTGCTATAACAACGCATTGCACCAGAGTCATCTTGCAAGGATTACCATCCTCACCTACTGTATTTGCCAATCCTAAAGCAAACATAGATCCAAAGACAAGCATAGTGGACCAACTAAAGCCAACACCTACCCAGATCTCCATATTTGACCTATTACACATATCTTCACAGCATAAACTGGCACTTGACCAAGCCCTTTAGAATGCAGCTGTCCCAAGGGACGTAACACCCGAGAGCTTCCAAATGATGGTCAACCATATAGCTGCTAACAAACATGCCACATTCACAGACTGTGATGTGCCGCCACATAAACCCCTGCATAATGATCCTTTGCACTTACTTGTCCAGGTCCACAAAAGCGCTATCCGTAGGGTCCTTGTTGATGGTGGAGCTTTGTTAAACATTTGTACTCTAAAGTTAATCAAGCAACTAGGCTATTCAGAATCAAGCATTGATGTCACAAGGAGGATAAATATCAGAGATTATGATGAAGAAGAAAGGTCCTCTAAAGGTATTATCATTCTACTTGTTCATATTGGTCCTGTGGTAAAAAATGCTCCCTTCCAAATCTTAGACCTTGAGTTGGGATACAACATGCTACTAGGGAGACCTTGGATACATGAAATGCAAGTTGTACCTTCGACATACCATCAATGCATCAAGTTCCCACACCAGGGAGAGGAGATCATCATAGAGGGAGATCCCAATCCTTTCCAATATTGTAATGCGGTCCAAATCAGCACTGATAACTAGGTACCATCAAACCAAGATGCAAGCATCCCATCCTCTTCAGATTCAAATCCCAAGGATGTCACGCAGATAGCAGGAAAGATATTCATTAACCAGGATGCAAGTATTCCCTCCTCTTTAGATTCAAATCTTAAAGATATCACATAGAAAGCAGGCAAGATATCCATCACGGACAAGGGTTGTGGTGAATACAGATATGAAGAGGCTTTTACCATCACACACATGCCTTAAAGCCCAAGAAATTATGGCATGCCACAACCTGTTATTGCAACAGAAACCCCGCAACTTGTTCTATTCAGATGTCCACCCACAACCTTTGTCTGATGGGGAGACATAGCAAAAGAAAAGCCATTTGAACAAGACATCAATACCTAGTTATACCAAGACCCACCAGAGACAATCCGAACACCACTACCCCTGTCAAACTATGGTAATGGTTATATAATGATACAAAGATTTGGGTACAATGGTACAACCGGGCTGGGGGCAAGACAAAAAGGCATAATGGAATTGCCTCTCCCACCAACCAAGAGAAACACAAGAGGGTTGGGCTATGAACAACAAAGCACTAGTCCTATAATCCAAGACATTCAAGTTAATCATGAACAAATAGCAGAGAGGCACTGGGGGCACAACACATAACATGTCTTAATTAGCAACATATTAGCACAGTTGTTGCTCACCAAAGAGGGACCCACACAAACCCGAATAGACCTCCACATAGCAATCGACGATAACCAAAGAAGTGAGACATCTAATGAGCGTTCTATTGAGACTAACTCCCACGAGTATGAGAGGAGATCCCTTCATTACTCTAAACCGTCGATCCCAAATTATTCCCCTCGGTCAGACACTATCATAAATCTAGCAGACCTATTTGACCAACTAACCATTACCAAACAACCCTGCATAGACAAGCATGTCATTTATCAGACCTCAAGTGGTGCGTCCACATCACAGTCTAGTTTTGTAGGAACCATATCTGTAGTCCCTTTCAGTCAACCAGAACCAAACAACCATGAAAGTATCTGTCTTTTACACCCTGGGCTCATAAAGTGGGATCAACAAGGACCACCTGATTTAGATGTCTTCAAAAATGATGAGGCTATAGCTCATTTCATGGGACTTAGGGAAGGAATTCCATCAGGAGACCACAAGGAAGGCTTCTCCATTAACCTCGACAGAGCGGCATATTTCAGGGAGGAATCTCCTCTTTCCAATTCACAAAAGAAAAAAGAACAAAAGAATGATAAAAAGCTAAAAGAAGATGTATCTTCTAGCAAAAACCTCACTGAGGTGCTAGAAGATGGAAAGAAGGAACTCCTCCCCTTGACGAAGGAGAAATCAATATTATTAGCAGAAGAAACAGAGGAAATCAATTCGGGAGATGACAAGAACCCAAAGAACATATACTTGGCAAAATCACTCACCCCTAAGGAGAGAGAATAGTTCATTAGTTTCTTCAAGGCAAGGATGATCAATTTCGCATGGTCCTACTCAGATATGCCAGGGTTGGGTCTAGAGCTAGTACTATACCATCTCTCGTTGCTACCCAACGCCAAACCTGTCAAGCAGAAGCTGAGAAAGATGCATCCCCATGTTGCATTGCTAGTCAAGGCAGAGTTGAAAAAGCTCCTAGATGCTAAGTTCATAAGACCTATACCATATGCGGACTGGATATCTAACTTGGTACCAGTTACAAAACACAGTGGTCAGATACGGATTTGCACAGACTTCAGAGATCTCAACATAGCTTGTCCTAAGGATGACTTTCCTTTACCAAACATTGATATGATAGTAGATCTAACTGTTGAACATCAAATTCTATCACTCATGGATGGCTTTTCAGGATATAATGAGATAAGGATCACACCAGAGGACCAACACAAAAAAAATTTCACATGTCCTTGGGGGACATATTGTTGGAATGTCATGTCGTTTGGTCTAAAGAATGCAGGAGCGACATATCAAAGGACTATGATGATTATATTTCATGATCTCATCCACAAAACAATGGAAGACTATGTGGACAACAAACTAGCCAATTCCATACTTCGAAAGGATCATCTACAATTGTTGGGACCAATCTTTGATAGAATGCAAAAATTCACAGTCTGTCTAAACCCAAAGAAATGTGCATTTGGTGTCACAGCAGGAAAGTTACTAGTGTTCATAGTGTCACATAGAGGAATCAAAGTGGACCCAGCAAAGGTCAAAGCAATATTGGACATGCCTCCACCATAAAACCTGAGACAACTAAGAGGGTTACAAGGAAGGCTCCAATCAATCAGGTGCTTCATAGCTCAGCTAGCAGACAAGTGCCACCCATTCCAACATCTATTGCACAAAGACATCAAATTCATATGGACAGAGCAATGCGAACAGGCATTTCAAATATTCAAGGACTACCTTATCAAGTCTCCTATATTTATACCACCAGTCCAAGGTAGACCATTGCTTCTATATATCTCAGTGACATCATCTGCATTAGGTGTACTCTTGGCACAACACGATGACACAAGTAAAGAGAGGGCTATCTACTATCTAAGCAGGACATTGGTTGGATATGAACTAAACTATACGCCAATTGAAAAGTCATGCCTTGCAGTTGTTTTCACTTCCCATAAGCTAAGACATTATATGTTGAGTCACCAAACAAAGTTGATTGCACACATCGATCCTTTAAAGTACCTCCTAAGCAACGCAGTGCTGACCGGATGACTAGCAAAGTGGGTAATGATTTCGAGTGATTTTGACATTGAGTACATAGACAGGAAGGCCATCAATGGACAAGTGATCATAGATCAACTAGCAGAGGCACCCATTCAGGATCATCAACCTATTATTTCTGATTTTCTTAACAAATCTATCATGACACTACAACCAGCGATCGAGGTATGGCGACTATATTTTGATGGATCATGTATGAACCATGGTGCAGGGGAAAGGATAGTGCTTATCACTCCAGATGATGATACAATTCCAAAGTCTTTCAGACTTAACTTCCCATGCACCAACAACATAGCAGAATATGAAGCACTGGTCATCGGTCTAAAGATAGCAATTCAATGGAGAATCAAGAACCTTAAAGCCTTTGGCAATTCACAGTTGGTCATCAGTTAAGTCAACAATGATTATATGACCAAAGATGAGAAGCTCATACCATATAGAGCACAAATGGAAAAACTACGCACCAAGTTCCATTACATCTTCTTCGAGCAAGTCCCATGAGCACAGAACAAAGCTGCATATGTGATGGCTACCATAGCATCACTGATTGATATGCCAGGCAACGAAAAAAAATTCCAGTTTCTAGTGGAACAACTCTTGGTGTCATCGCATCAGGCATCCATCACAAAATCAACATTCGTCCTTGTTGGTCTTGAATCCCCATGGTACCAAGATGTCTATAACTATCTCCAAAATAATGTCTTACCTCCCTACTTGTCTAGGAACCAGAGAAAGTCCCTCATCCGCCAAGCCTCTAGGTATACCATCCTCTCAACTACTTTATACAGACAAATTCTAGATGGAATGCTACTACGATGTCTCACTTCCATGGAATCCCAAAAATCTTTGTACGAGGTACATGAAGGAATTTGTGGAACCCACAGAGGTGGCAACAACTTAGCTAAGAAGATCATCCGCATGGGATACTATTGGCCCACAATAGAGACAAATGCACACAAACATGTACAAAGGTGTAGATAGTATCAAATTCATGGAGACCTCATCCATACACCAGCCCAGGAACTAAATCCTATCACATCACCATTTCCATTTTCAATGTGGGGATTTGACCTAGTGGGAAAAATTACACCTTCTTCAGCAAATGGACACAAATACATCATAGCTACAATATATTACTTCACCAAGTGGGTGGAAGCAATTCCCCTCACTTACATCACTAGAAAGCAAATAGCAATGTTCATACTTAACCACATTATCTGTCGATACAAGATCCCTCGAACAATCCTGACAGATCATGGTACACCTTTCCAGAACAAGGATGTTGAAGAGCTATGCGTACAATTCCATATCAAACAAGGGTTCTCCTCATTTTACTACCCTCAAGGAAACAACCAAGCTGAAGCTATGAACAAGACAATCTTGAAAATCTTGAAGAAAACAGTGAACAAATTAGGGCGAGACTGACATTTATAGCTTAGTCCTGCATTATGGGCATACAGAACTAGTGTGAGAACACCTACAGGAGCCACTCCTTTCTCCCTAGTCTATGGATCAGAGGTAGTATTTCCCCTCAAAGTGGAAATCCCATCCCTAAGGATATCATTGAAGAACCTAATCACAGATGAAGACTACAGAGTAGCAAGGCTCAGTGAACTGGAGTTACTAGATGAAAGAAGACAGCATGCCTTCGACCACTTACAAGGCTATCATAATTGCCTTAGAAGGAAATATCACAAGGAGGTGAAGCCACATACATTTGAGGTAGGAGACCTTGTCCTCGTGGAAAATTAGAAGAATCAAGCAGAGCGAGTCAAACCTGGAAAGTTTGAGCCTAACTGGCTAGGACCATTTGTCATTTTCAGCTCTACTCAGAGTGGGGCGTTCATACTAGCAACACCAAAAGGAAATCATCTCCCTGGCTACATCAACAACATGCACCTCAAGAGGTTCTACCCTTGAGGTCTTTATGGTTAAGGCACCTATCTACATATCCAAAAAATACCAAAAAAATCAGAAAATACAAAATGTTACCTTGGTGAAAACCTAGCAATCAGGCGCCTTGGCGACAACAATTTTTTTTTTTTAAAAAAGCAAAAAAGTAAAGAGAAACAAAATTGCTCTCTCGGTGAAAACCTGGCAAACAGGTGCTATTGAGTAGGTACCTTGGTGAAAACATGGCAAACAGGTGCCAAGTGTTCAAATCCATCTTCACCATCAATGAACTCCAAAAGCTTGACCAAATTTCAAAATGCAAGACTGACTACCCAAGCTAGATCCAGAAGCACAATCCCCTCTGAGCACCAAGCACTTACCCATGGTTAAATATTGGTCCACCAGACTAGGGGGAAATTCTAAATGTCCTGAAAAAATCTTAAAATTTGAAAACTCATCAAAAATATTAAAAAGTTCAAAAATCAAGAGAAAATCAATTTTCATCAAAAACATTCAAAAAAATTGCAAAATCCCAAGCAGTAAAACCAACTCGGTTATCAAGAGAGCAAAGGGCGATCACGCCCAGTCAATCAATGTCACAATCATGAGCTTTGAGAATCAGCATTGGGCTCATTTGACACAACTTTATCATTTTATCAATTCAAACAGCAAGCAACTGGCGACCAAGCCAATCTATCAATTGTCACAATCATGAGCTTTGCCAACCAACATTGGGCCCATCTGACATAGCTTGATTAGCTGCCAAATAGATCAAATCAATCTATCAATTGTCACAATCATGAGCTTTGCAAACCAGCATGGGGCCCATCTGACACAGCTTGATCAGCTGCCAGCACGATCAAAGCAATCAATCAATATATCCTATCAATAGTCTTACACAGTGATGGGTATGCTCAAACCAGACAGATCAGTCTTATATGAGTAATCTATTACTGAAACCAAACACACTCAAGCAATCAATCCAATCAAGCCTATCCAAAAGAGTCAAGCCAATCAAGAGAATCCAACTGCATCGAGGAACCATCCAAAAATGTTGACTAGGTCAGTCAAGTCGGTCAGATGTGAGTCTATATTTCGCGGTTATGTTCTTACGCTACTCCAGGATCTACCATGTGAGGAGAGTAGCTATGATAGATCATAATTTATTTTCTTTGATTGTTGTTTATTGAATGTTCACTTCGATTTTAGGGCCATGATGATTTAGGATAAATGCACTAGGCGCTGTCACTTATCTGGCAGCCGCGCAGTTCCACAATCTGAGCTTAACCCTGGGAAATAATTGGACATTCCTTCTCTTTTATTTTGCTTGTTTAGTTTATAGAATAGCTCGCAACACTATTCAGATGGACTCTGAGTGCTTTAGATTTCTATGTTGGTTTCTATGGTCTTTCCCTTTATATTGCAAACAAGAGCTTACAATGCTATCCAGATGGACTCTAGGGGCATAGGAGTTCTATCTTGTTTGCTTGACTTTCCCTTTCAGAAATCAAGAGCTCACAGTGTTATCCAAATGGACTCTGGGTGCATAGGAGTTCTATCTTGGTTTCTTTGTTTTAGATTAATTAAGAGGACAAGTGGTATCCAGATGGTCAATATCTGGGTGCTTTTGGCTCTCTTTCTTTTCAAGCAGGGAACATAGCTGAACCCAGATGGTCAATATTTGGGTGTACTATGGTTCTCTTTCTATTCAAATCTCTCTACTCCTTCCACTATCAAGAGGTCATGGTAGTATCTAGGTGGTATGTGATATGGATCATTCGACGCTCTTTCAGAATATCAGAAAATACAAAAAAAATGATTCAATGATGACAAATATTAGAAATAGGGGCAGCGACTTGGGACATTCATCCTTTCTATCAGATCATATCTATCCAAAAATGCAAAAAGGACATCCTTTCTATCATTCCATTCTATTAGGTCAATCTCAGAGCACATCTATCCAAACTAACTTATTTCTAACTAACACATGCATTACTCAGATATTTTGTGCATATTAGATTGCATTCATTCCATTAAGTACATCAGAAAAGAAAAAACATGGTAGTTGCATACATGATAAATCATAAAATCACATACATCCATAAGCACCTCATATAAACATGCATTTCATTTCCACCATCCTGCATGAACATGTCAGTATCATAGGAAAAGTAAATCATCAATATACGAGTCTGCATAATAGAATCATATTGCATATACATCTAATTATCTAAAACACCAAATCATGTAGAATCACACATATAGAAAAGTAAACCATTGCACACCATATCAAAAATACTAGATGCATCTCATATAAATCAAACTATCTAAGTACAATGAATGGTCGCAAGCTTGATCAAAGAAGGTAATCAACATATATATCAATAAATATCAGTGTGTCGGGATACAAAAATTGTACTACTCAGAGTATATATAATGACAACACTACAAAAATGGTACATGATACATAAAAAGGGTCAACATGAGCTACCCCCACCCTCACCAGGAGGTGGTTGAGGGGGTGGCATGCCAGAATTTGTCCTATGGGATGAACTAGGATCTCTAACACCACTGCTCTGAGTTCGTTGGGTCCTGCTCGATCTCTGGGAAGCTGTATAACTGGGCACCCTCTGTGCTACAGGAACTGCGCCCTCATAATGACGCCTCCAATACTCAATCTCTCTCTGAGCATCACGCCTGGATCTATAGTACCTATCAAGAACCTCCCTGTGTGAGACATACTTTACACTGTCAATAAAAGAGTGAACGTCAGCTCGAGCCTGCCGCTCTCTAGACTCAGCCGCTGTAACCCGGGCCTCCAAAGCAGTAGCACATGCATCAGATAAAGCAAGCCTGGCCTGAAGGTCCTGAACCTACTGAGTGAGATGCTCCACCTCTGAGGGATCATCCTCCATGCCTCCCATAGCCACGTCCATGTCCCCCTCCTCAGCTCTGTCTCCCAAACCTTCACCTCCTCTCCTCCTACCAACCCACGAATCATCAGCACTCTTTGAGCTCTCCCCTATGTTGCTACTAGTGCTGCCACTATCCCTAGAGGAACCAGTCTCTGCACTCTACTCATCTAGAGCCTCCACGTCTATATCATCAGTCTCAATATCAACCTCCTTAATGACTACTTTGTCCTCCTCTCTAGGAGCCAGAACAACCGCTGTCCGTCGGCGAACTCTCCGCACCAACTGGGGTGCCTCCTCCTCCATGGCCTCCTCATCCTCCAAAATAGTGCCCAACCCAACTCAAGGAGCACTAGTCTGACCACTACTCCAGCCACCTCTAGTCCTAACCCCACCACCAGTACCCCCGGGACCAGGATCATCACCTCCATCATCTCCCCTACCCCATCCTCTGTCTCTCACCATCCCTCCCTCCCCTACCACCATCTCTCCCCCATCCCTACCTCTCATGCCACCACCTCTCCCTCCATCACGACCTCCCCTACCACGTCGTACCCATCGGGCCCTCCTCATAATAGTCCTGGCAACAAGACACGAGACATCTGTAAGTGCAACAGGCCGATGCTGCAACCAATGGGTACCATACTGGGGTGTAGTGCCTACAAAAGACAAATTCAAATATCAGTACCAACACATATAAGGACATAAGTATCAAAATGAGGTATAAGCAAAGTATCATAAAATAGAAAGGAAGTACATAAGCAATCAGAAATAAGACAAACCTGCATCTACAGTAGCTGAGCGCCAGGTCCATGCCACAGGAAGTAAGCCTAAAAACTCAGTGTAGGAAACATCAAGTGATACTACACCACCCCATACAATAGAGTCCCTCGACCTCTAAGCAAAGTATGCATAAGAATCAGAAACATCCTACTGCTCTCCAAACTAGCGCAACACCCTGTCGGTGTTGTGAAAGTATATCATATGAACATGATCAGTAACGCGTCCAATCAAGTATCTCTGCTGACGACAAAATGGGAGATAGACGTCCTCTCCATCCCAGACAAGGCAATCTCTATAAGGCCTCCAAATAAAGTAAGGTATCATATCCAACTGTTGTCACCAGTATGTCAAATGACCCATATGAGTCTGAACAATGGATCCATCATACATGAAGACATATGGCCTATCCGCTGGAAGAGCACGGGCACCAACAAGATGACATACAACAATATGCTCCCACGCCCATATCTGAAGTAGGGTCGCACCGCAGCCAAGCGACTTACCATCAAGGTAAGCTGCATAAAACATATGAAAATGCATGTGGGCCAACATGCATGGACCCCAAGCAAATACGGTGCAATCCCTAACCATACTCTGTAATACAACACCGAAGTCGATAGAAAAACTACGCTATCGACGGTCGGGGCATAAAATGCCACATATCAAACTGCCCAGCAAAGTGGATAGCCTGTCAAGGCCCAAGCCGAATCTGGACCATGGAATATCATAATCACCAGCCAGCCTGAGTTAATCCCGGGGAAATCCAGAAAGCTCAGTCAAAGAAACAACACTAGTGCGAGTGGAATAATCCACAAGCTCGCCCTGGATTGGAAGCTAGAGGATGCAATACACATCCTCCAAAGTGATAGTACACTCCCCAGTCGATAAATAGAAAGTGCATGTATCAGAATGCCACCTCTCTATAAGAGCAGAGATCAGACCCCTATTGGTCATGATCTCAGGCATATAGCATAGCCAGTACAAACCAAGATCTCGAAGAACTGACCTCTCATCCTCTATCAACTAAAATCTATATACAAGGCCCGTTGGCCTGTACTCTCAACATCGTAGAATCCACCCAGTGAACTGCACACAGAAATAAACTAGAAAAATATCAGTTCCAATCATTAAGGCAAGTAAAAAAAGCAAGAAAAATCATATATCAGACAAAGACATTAGGAAAAGAGTGCTTAAAATTTGATTGCGGTAATAAAGCAATACAACTGCGGTACTTTTTGGCAATTGTGGAATACAAATGGCAAGTGCGGCATAAAAACTTCAATTGTGGCATTTAACATATACAAGTGCGGTACACTTATCAATTGCGATTTCCAACCATCAATTGTGGCATTTAAACCACAATTGCGACAAAACCGCAACCGATTGCGGCACACAAATGCATTTCTCAAAAAAGTACAAATTGTAAAAGTGATAAACGAAAGCATTAATGACACGCAAAGAGGTAAAACTCACTAGACACCCTATGCCAGCTGGTCTACGGTAGGTCCAGACTTGGTCAAATAGGTGAGTAACACCAAGAAGGCCCGCCATCGCAAGAAAACATGAGAAAAGAAGATAGAAAACAGAAAGCAAACTCACCAATAAATCGGAGCTCCAAGATCGTAATGTGGCAAATGAATGGCTCTTTTGGCTATTTATAGGGGTTCCAAAAAACCCTAATTTCACTAGGAGCTCTGAAATTTCTTCGCGGTCCCCAGAAACTTTGACAGTCAATAACAAGGGCATATTAAAGCATTTATCAAATGCGTCAGCTACCTAGTTTCAGAAATTGCAGTTTCAACAAATCAACGCTCATGTCGCGACTTTTCGCTCAAATTTGTTGAGGGGGCATAAATACACCTACTACTATTAGGGCAAGTTGGGGCAAAATCAAAGAATCTTTGACACACTACGACAAGTCACATCGCATCAAAGAGGGGCAAATGTAGACACCCTAAAATGGACAGGCTTGCGACTTTACATTAAAAACACTAATTTT
>MU223908.1:378336-391996 GCA_018584345.1 Thuja plicata
TATTTGGCACACAACTGATTCCCCCCCCCCCCCCTCTTAGTTGTTCTGGAGGACTATTACTACTAGCAATTGGTATCAGAGCTTCTGGTCCTTAGAGAGAAATCTTGACAACTTGAGGTGATCTTGAAGATGACATACAATAGAAAGGATAGTCCAAAGTTAGATCCTGAAAACTTTGACAGTTGGAAGAACAAGATGAGAACTCATTTGTAGTCTTTGGGAATTGACTACTGGATGATTAGAAAGAAAGATGAGTAGATCAATACCAAAGATGAACTAGATAAAGCTATTGATGATGAAAATAAGTTGTTTTCTTGTAACATGGTTGCAACAAAAGCACTAATTACTGCACTCTCGAAAGGTGAATCCATAGAAGTTAAAGATTTGGATTTCGCACATAAAATTTGGTCAAGATTGGAAGCACTATATGAAGGAGATAAGTTTACTAAGAAGGAGAAGTTACAGAACTGGAAGACAAGGATGGAAATTATGAAAATGAAAGATGATGAGAATGTTAGAGCATATGTACAGAGATTTACTAAGGTTTTTATTGGAATTAGAAACTCTAGAGGCACATACAGTGAAGAAGAAGTGATCGCAAAGATTCTTAGATATTTTACACTTGTTTTAAAAACTAAAGTGCAAGCTATAGAGGAGATTGTACCTTTGATGGTGAACTTCAATAGAGAGATGTTCATTGTGAAATTAACTACCTTTGAGGCCGCAGAGCTAGGAGATTCATTACCTAAGGTTGAAAGAGCATTCAAGGTTACTGTGCATAATAATAAAAAGACTTTATCAGGGCTTGCGAGCATTAGCAGAAGTGACTTGCGAGAAGAGATTGGTGAATATGTTGATGATTGTGAAAAGATATAGGAAGAAGAGAGGAAGTTGGATGAAATTGTGGCCCTTCTCGTAAGAAGAGAAAAGATAGGTAAGGGTAAGTTTGAAGGAAAGTTACATCTGAAATGTTTTTCATTCAATAAGATAGGTCATTTTGCATCTAGATGTCCTACAAGGGTTCCTAAACATAAATCTAAGTTTTATAGACCTATATACTCTAAGGATAAGGAATGTTACTATGTTAGTGAAGGTGTATCTGATGACGATGATGTGGATTATGATGAAATTGGATTTATTGCTATTAAAGATGATTAACATATTTATGAAGAGAAAGCCCTAGTTTCACATATTGAAAAGAAATATGAATGGATAATAGACAATGGTTGTTTACATCATATGAATAGTGATAGAAACAAGTTTATTCAGCTAACTAAATATGGTTGTGGTGTAGTCATATTTGGTGACAATACTCCTAAGTTTATCATTGGAGTGGGATCAATTTCTCTTGATGGTAAAACTAATACTGATGATGTATTACTTGTTGATGGACTTAAGCATAATTTGTTGAGTGTTAGATAGCTTGTTGACAAAGGTTATAATTTTAAGTTCAATGATGGTAAATGTTATATCAGAAGTAAGATGGGAGATTTGATAGCATCTGGTACTAGGTCAAGAGGTAATGTTTTTGAGTTGAACACTACAAAATTTTATTGTTTTGTTGTGAAGGTTGATGAAAGTTGGTTATGGCATAGAAGATTGTGTCATGTAAATTTTGATAACACTCTAAAAGCAAGTATGACTAATTTTGTTAGAGATCTACCAAAGATTGTGAAACCTGCTAACACCATGTGTAGAGAATATGGGATGAGAAACAAACTAGAAGCAGTTTTAAAAGCAAATATTACTTAGAAAAAGGGAAGTTGGATTTGGTGCATACAGATCTGTGTGGCCCTACAAGAACAATATCATACTATGGTGGAAGTTATTTCATACTTTTTGTTAATGACTTTTCTAGGACGATGTGGGTTGCATATCTTAGAGATAAATTTGAGGCTTTTGATAAATTCAAGATATTCAAAGAAAAAGTTGAGAGTGAATCAGGTATGAAGATAAAATGTTTAAGATCAGATAGAGGTGGAGAATTTACTTCAGATTTGTTCAATACCTACTGCAAAGAGCATGGAATTTACAGACAAACATCTACTCCTAGGACACCACAACATAATGGGATTGCAGAGCGAAGAAACAGAACTATATTAGATGTTTCCAGAACTATGTTTCTTGAAGGAAATATGTCGCATGTTCATTGGAGAGAAGTTGTTGGTAGTATCATTTACACTTTGAACAAAATTTAGATCAGAGAAGGTACTAATAAGACTCCTTATGAACTATGGTTTAATCATACTCCTATTGTAAAATATTTTAGAATATTTGGTAGTAAATGCTATATCAAAAGAGATGATAGGATAGGAAAGTTTGATGCTAGAAGTGATGAAGGAATCTTCCTTGGTTATTCCAATAAGATAAAAACTTATAAATATTTTAATCTGAGATTGAGGAAGATGATTAAAAGTGCTAATATGAGGATTGATGAGAAATTTCAGATTCAGGAAAGAATATACAACTGTAGCCAGACTACAGAGAACAGGGAGGTTACTACAAATCATGAAGAACCTTTTGAGGTTGATCATGGGATTGAATTATGTCTAAATGATTCAAATGATTCTACTAAAACTCCAAAAACACCGAGGTATGTTAAGAAGAACCATCCTGGAAATAAAATTACTAGCAAATACAAATAAAGGTATGATGACAAGATCCAGATTAAGAGATGAAATTTGTTTGATTTCTCAAGTTGAACCAAAAAATACTAATGAGGGATGTAGAGATGAATCTTGGACTAAAGCTATACAAGAAGAATTGGAAAAAATAAAGAAAAATAACACTTGCGAGCTGGTTTCTAGACCTAAAGATAAGAATGTTATAGGGACTAAATGGGTTTTTAGAAAAAAAAAAATGAATGAAGAAGGAATGGTTGTAAGGAATAAGGCAAGACTGGTTTGTAAAGGATACTCGCAGCAAGAAGGCATAGACTTTGAAGAAACATTTTCTCCTGTTGCTAGGCTTGAGGGAGTAGATTATTTCTTGCTTATGTTGTACACAAAGAATTTAAAGTATATCAGATGGATGTGAAATCTACATTTCTGAATGGAGATCTAGAGGAGGAAGTATATATTGAACAACCTGATGGATTTCCTCTAACATATGATGAGGAAATGGTTTGCAAATTGAAGAATGCTTTGTATGGACTGAAACAAGCACCTAGAGCATGGTATGCTAGATTGGACAAGTATTTACTTCGCCTTGGTTTCATAAAAGGTAATGCAAACAATTTGTACTTAAGAACTAGTGAAGATGGAATTTTAATAGTTGAAGTTTTTGTAGATGATATCATTTTTGGAGGTAATGATGAAATGAGTAAAAAATTCTCTAAGAAAATGGA
The DNA here is from genome assembly GCA_018584345.1 of Thuja plicata. Classification (NCBI taxonomy): domain Eukaryota; kingdom Viridiplantae; phylum Streptophyta; class Pinopsida; order Cupressales; family Cupressaceae; genus Thuja; species Thuja plicata. Next base: position 381,683 of record MU223908.1, read on the forward strand.
AAATGAATTTGAGATGTCGATGATTGGTGAAATGAATTTTTCCTTGGATTGCAAATCAATCAAAACAAGAATGGTATTTTTATTTCTCAGACCAATTATCTTAAGGAAATGTTGAAAAAGTTTGGAATGGAAGATTGTAAACTTGTTGGAACACCTATGGTTACTGGTTACAAGCTTACTACTACATAGGAATCTAAGAGTGTTTTTAGACAAAGTACAGATATATGATTGGAGGCTTACAATATCTAACTCACACTAGACCATATATTGTTAATGAAGTTGGAATTATGGCACGATATCAAGTAGATCCTAAAGAGACTCACCCTGCTGTTGTAAAAATAATATTTAGATATCTGAAAGGAACACTGGAATATGGCTTATGGTATAAAAAAAATCTGATGATTTTGTTTTTCATGCTTATATTGATGTTGATTGGGCAGGAAATGTTGATGACATAAAGAGTACAAGTGATGGTGCATTTTTTCTTGGGAAACGATTGGTTTCTTAGTTAAGTAAGAAGCAGGGTTGTATAGCTCAGCCTACTGTTGAATCAGAGTATGTTGTTGCTGCTATAAATTGCACATAGATTGTTTGGATGAAGCAAATGTTGAAGGACATTGGGATATCTTTTGATGAGCCAGTGGTTATTTATTGTGATAACACTAGCACAGTGAATATGTCATAGAATCCAATTATACATTTGAAGACTAAATATATTTTAATTAAGCATCATTTCTCGAGAGACAAGGTTGCAGAGAAGGAGATTAGATTGGAGCATATTAGCACAAAAGAACAAATAGCAGATATATTTACAAAACCTTTTCCAAAGGATGCCTTTGAGTATCTCAGAGGTACACTTAGGGTGAGATCCCCTCCTTGCAAGAGCTAGCTGATGTAGGTATACATTATTCCAGTGGCTTTCAGAGCTATATCCTTTTCTGGACTTGATGTATGGATCTACTCCTTAGGGGGAGTGATCACAGGAACAAAATAGAACATATTTGGGTGGTTAACCACCTGGTTGTTATAGGCATGAAGATTTGAAAAAGTAGAGAAAATATGGTTAGAATTATAGTAATGGCACCCTTTTCCATTGATGTCAAAGGGGGAGAGATTCTATGAAGAGGGTCTGTGGAAAATCCCTACTATTTCAGGGAGAGCTGTGAAAAGGATATTGAGAATATTGTATTAAGATAGGTACTTTTTGGACTGATAGATTTTCTCATATGTTGCCATAAATTCCAAAGGGGGAGATTTTTGGAATTGGCTTATGTTGTAGTTGTTGGAATTCATGTTTTGTCATTGATGTCAACATATGTTTCTAATGAGATAGACAGACTGGTTATCACTGGTGCATGGATGATTGACAGAAGTGTACGAGCACTGTACGAATGTTTCATAGTATGAAAAGATGGGGATGTGTATAGGGATGAGCTTTGATCTTAAATCTAAGATCACTTGATTTTATGTTTCTGTTTGTTTGAGTTATAACAATTTTGGTGAAGACTTTTTATAGAACACTGGTAGAGAATTGTGACAGAGTTAGTCTTTGAGTTTTGAGGATAACTTGAGTGCAATAATGATTCATGTTATGTTAGATTGAGGAATGGAAAAAGACATGTTGAGGAATGTTTTTTATTATTCTTGGGTCGCAAGACCCTTGGTGATGTCAGTTTTGGCGTGTGCCCTGGAGAAGACCCATTTGGGATCAACTTCAGAGATGTGGCATGTATTATGGATAGCCAGTGTGGATTATGGATCTTGGATTATATTTGATGGATTGTAATTTATGTTTATTTGTTATAGGTACCATGTTTATCTTAGCAAGGGGTTATGTAATTATGTGTGCATTAGGGAATTCTTTATTGGCCGACCTAATAACCTATTGTAAACTTGTATTAAAGAAAGTTGTTTTCTTTTGTGGAGAAGGGAAATGAGATAGTGAAGTGTGGAAGCTGCAACCTTGGATTTGCAAAGTCTTCTGGATGTAGAGAAGTGGTTGTGATTGAAGAATTTCATTAGAACTGTTTAAGAAAAGTTGCTGCTATCAGTTGGTTCATTGAATTGTATATCTTCTATACATCTGTATTTCAGATAGTATGTCTTGAAGGTGGATTTAACCTTCTTTAGGAAGTGAGCCTGGACAGTAAGCATGTTGTTTCTCTTGACTCCTAACAAGGTTTGTCCTTAAGAGGGACTGTGTACTGTATGTAACAATCAACTCCTAACAGGAATACTATACTTTTAGTGCATTATTTGTGGGTGCTAAATCCCACCATGTTGTTTTTCCCTTAACATGGTTTCCTCAACAAGAAATGGTTTTGTTCTGGTGTTGTTGATAATATGTTCAGAATTGCATTTATTTTTTGATTGTTAAAGGTTAAAGTTTAATTATTTGGCACACAATTGGTTCACCCCCTCTCAGTTGTTCTGGTGGACTATTATTTCTAACAAATTCCACTTTAGGTAATGTATCCTCTAGCTCTATGGCCTTAAAGGTGGAAAACTTAGCAATGAACATCTATATGTTGAAGTTCATTGTCAAAGGTATGATCTCTTTTATCACTTATACTTTAGTCTTGTATGCAGGTTTCAAAGATCTGAGAATCTTTGTGATCACTTCTTGTTCAATATACATGCCTCCTGAGTTTCTAATCCCTGTAAAAGCCTATGTAACCCTCTATACATATGCTCTAACATTTTCATCATCTCTCATTCTCAAACTCTCCATTTTAGTCTTCCAATTCTACAACTGTGCATGCTTAGTATATTGATCTCCTTCATATAGTGCTTCTAGTCTTGTCAATATTTTATGTGCAAAATCCAAGTCTTTAACCTCTGTAAATTCAACCTCAGATAGATAAATTCATTATCTCATCCTTATCCACATTAGAACTCAGGGGCTTGCAGTCACTTTCCAAAAATTGAGTTGTAAAAATAGATTTCTCCTTAATAGTAGGAACAAGAATAAGGGAAGGTTTGGAATCTTTCTCATTTTTATCCATAGTTTCAACTTCCTTCTTTTCTTCAACCAAAATCTCCTTCTCTTCTTTATTCTACTTCTTAGGAGGTGATTCTTGTGTAGACACCTAAATCTGATTAACCTAATTCAATCATATTTAGCACCTTCTAGGACATATCAGCTAAGTAATTAAGCATTACCTAATTGAACTATGTCATCCCCTAGCCCTAATTAATTTAATTAATTGGCTATTGTCCTGATTAATTATTAAAAGAAACCAATAGATTAATAATTAATTAAAACCCTTTTCCCCTATTATTGAATGAATATGTTATTTATGTAATTCAATTCATTAATATTCCCTTTAACCCCTAACCTAACCTATCCCAACCACCTAACCTTAAGCTCTAACTCAACCCAACCTCTTCACACATGCTAACCTAACCAATTCCAACCACCTAACCCTGAGTTCAAACTAATCCCAACCTCTTCACCCATCCTAATCCTAATCCTAATCCAACTCTCCCTAATGATGTCACATTCCTAATCTTTGGATTAGGAATTCAATCCCTTCCCTAGAGTCAACAATCTCAAGCCATGCTTATCCATAAGCATAAATATCCCTTACACCTTCATAAATGCCTCTTACATCCCTCGTTGAGGGTCTTACACCCTCTTCATGAGTCTTATCTTCTAGAGACTTCTTGGTCCATTTCCCTAAATGGTCACATTCCTCCATCCTTTCAACCCAATCCCCTTGTGACAAGTGTCACAATTTGATGCACTTGAAGAAAAACAATCCATGTGCTCTCTTCTAGTGGCATCTGGACTTCTCTTCAACTTTGCATCTAAGCCCTTGGTTTTCCAACCCATTACCTATATAAGGAACCCCTTTCCTTCATATTTTTATTCCACCTTCCATGTAGAGTTATAATGCTATTTTGAGAGCAAATCATAAATCCATCTTTTAGAGAAGAGTTATAATGTCAGTTTGAGATCACAGTTTGAAGCTTGAAGCACATCCATGAGCACACATCCACAACAAATGGACAAATCCAATGAATAAAATGGAGTTTGAATGAGCTTGTAGGAGGTTTGCACTTTCTTTATTTAGCTTATTTCAAGTTTTCATTTTATGTCTTAGCATGTATGTAGCTTAGATTCTTAGTTATTGAATGCTTTATTTATTATCGTGTTCCTTAAAACTAATTTTCATAGCTCACATTCTGGCACGCCTGGTGGGACCCACTTCACGGGTTCCTTTTCATTGTTTTTCTTGCAAACTAACCCTCTAAGCTAATGTGTTTTTGTTGTTTGAGTATGTTTTGCAAGCTCTTATTTTATTTTGTAGGTTGAAAAGGGAAAGAAGACTATATTCCTTCTATCTTCTTTCTATATTTTTACAAATGGGTAATAGAGAGAAAGTAGAAAAAAATAGTCTATATCACTGGGACCATTATTTGTAAAAACATGGGGAAAGGCATTGTAAACCTACAATAATGCACTCTTACTAACTTTTTTTTTACAGGTCTACGAGTTAGCCATCTAGTTTGGTAAGAAAACACATAATATTTTAATTTAAAAATTCCCATTTCACTTTTTGGTGTTTAAAAAGAACAGTGTAGGTACTCACATCATTTCACACTTGGTTTTGGGTTTCAAAGTCAGGAAAAGTCAAAGTCAACAAAATTCAAAAGTCAACAAAAGTTAAAAAGTCAACAAAAGTTAAAAAGTCAACAAAAGTCAAAAAGTCAGCAAAAGTCAACATTTCTTTTTTGGGCTTAAAATGAACATGCACAAAATCTCGAATGCTTTAAGGAAAATGAACAATCAAACATTTGATTTTGGGTTTAAAACTGATTAATTAAATTGCACATCTTGTTTTTGGATCTTAAAATTGAACTGACTATTAAACACTTCACTTTTTGGGCTTTAAAATTGGACAATCTATCACATCTTTCATTTTGGATCTAAAAATTGAACATTCAATCAACATTTCAATTTGGGTTTTAAAAATGAACAATGCAAATCAAGCACATTTCAATTTGAGTCCTAAAAAACTGAACAGGTAAATCAAGACATTTCAAGTTTGGGTTTAAAACTGAACAACTCAATCAAACATCATCTTGAATACATAAATAGGAATTAAACAAGGCAAACAAACATTTCAAATTTGTGCACATAAAATCAAACAAACTTGCGAGTTTATTTCTGCACAAATCAAACATTGCCTAACTTGTCAAATAGAATTAATCGTGTGTTTTGCATTTTTGGTGCATTTGCACAAAATCTGTAGAGCACAACCTCACATCACGCACTATCCTCTCCCATTGGCTTTCGTGGTCGTTGGTGCAAGAGAAAGGTGATTGTAAACGTTCGATATTTTTTCTAAATCTTCTTAGAGGGGCCTGTCCAGAATAAGCACTTGTCCTTCTGGAGAACGACCCCAAACTAGTAAACCCTTCGACTGATATATAAATAAGGTGGACTTAAAGGTCTGTCTATATCCCTTCAATCTCGGGTGGTTCATGTTCAATGGTAGTCTATACTGAGTGAATAGCCTTAGTATACTGGCATGGTTGAACTAGGCTCTTAAGTGAGTCACGCTGTACAAACCGATTGCGGGGACACCACAAAAATACTAGCAACTCGTAAATCTAGCAACCTACCTGATCCATCCCTGAAAGCTTGATAATCGACTGGGCAAGGAAGATAGTAACTTCCCTGAGAAATTCACACATTCGTGCCACCTTGAGCGTTTGGAGTTGGCTAATACGACATCATAACTAGAGCCTTATACTTGGTGATGACTGTATTCTGATTAGCTCTTGTGTGTGTGCCTATGTATGCAGACAAAGGTTTTCAAGCTCACCACATCCTTAAGGTAGAAAGTGATTGTATGTGTATTCAGTGTTACAACCCTTGTGCAAAATAGTTCTTGAACATACACAAAATTGAAAGTTTTGAAAGTCCTTTTGCCAAGGAGATCAACATTTTATGCTTCTTTCAAGGTTGGTTTGCCTCTTTCAAGATTGTTTGCTCAAAATTCTCAAGATCATCATTTATTCTACAAACATTCCAAGGCACACTTGTTGTCGTCAATGCCTCATCCTAAACATTACCAAAATGAGCTCATATCCATCTCCGTCAAGCATGAGAAAGTCAGGTCCTCCATTTCTCCACATATCCTAGACCAGCAGGGCTATCTTTTCCACCCCCATCCTCTTTCCATCTTCTTTAGAGTCAGTCCTTCTTCCTAATCTAAGCTTGAGTCTTCCATCTATCACCATCATTCCTCCCTAATCAACTCATCAGAAAAGTTTCAAATCACAAATCTATTATGATGAGTTTGGTTTCCATATCTCTTCCTTGTCTATATCCTATTTCGATGATGATGAAGGTCTTGTTGATCATGATGCATACTTTAAAAACCTTAAAAATCTCTACCTTGCAACTTATGTTGATGATGAAGGTCTTGTTGATCATGATGCCTACATGGAAAGCCTTAACAAACTTGCTCTAAGCATCCTCCAAGCCCCATTCATTACTCCACACTATCTCATCATGCCGCCATGCATACCCACTAGCACTCTTTATCATACCTTTGACAAGGTAAATCCTTCTTATCCTCCATCCACATCACCTTCTTATACATACATGCCTCCATCTTATCCTATGGTCATATCCCAACCTCTATCCTTTCACAACAACACTACTAGCTACATCCCTAATCCCAATCCCCATCTCATTATCCTCTAACCCATGTTCAAATCCCTAATCCTAGTCCTCCATTTCCTCCAATCCATCACCAGAATCCTCATAATATTGCTCCTCTATCATCCACTCTATCCTATCCATCTCCCCCATCTTATCCCAATCTACCATCTCCAATTCCTACCTACATTAACACATATTCCATACCCCAATCCATCCCTCCTCTTCCATCAGCTAGTCAATCAAGTTCACAAACCATTGCCACACCTACCTATGTGAACTATCTAGCCATACCATCTCCTACATCTAGCTCTACACCATCATTCAACCATACAAGTTCACAAGACATTGCCACATCTTCATATGTGGACTACCCTAACTTCCCACCATCTACACCTGCAAATCCTACAACTCTGATACACAAGTCTCCAAGGAGTTTCACAAGGAAGCCACCGCAAAATCCATCTCTTATAGTTGACGAGTCATGTTATATCACTCCCACATGGGAAAACAATAGTGATGAAGCCCTTCCATCTCCTGCACCCAACATTCCTCATCCATATCCTGTACCTATCATTTTCCTTTTGAATCCCATACTTATTGATCCTCTTCCACCCCTCACACCTGACATTCCTTTTCCATCTCCTACACCTATCATTTCCCTTCCAAATCCCATACTTATTGATCCTCTTCCACCCCTCACCCCTGACATTCCTTTTCCATCTCCCATCCCTATTATTTCCCTTTTGGATCTCATACTTTTTGATCCCCTTCCATATCCTAGCACCATTGAAGTCCCCTCATCCGTTGCATTCATCTAATCTTCATCCCCATCTTCTCCTCCCGAGACTATCCACATCCCATCCCATGAACCTCATGCCTCCACCCTTATTCCCTCCATTACAAAATCTACCATCCCTACATACACCCCATTTTCTGAATCTCCCATTCTTCCATCTCCTCCATTTGAAAAATCCCTTCATACATCACCCATCACACCATCCACATCAATCCAATCATGTCAAGACCTTGTCCAAAATCATGTTGAAGTATCCATTGACTTGAATGATGATTGTATCATTCCATCCACTCCATATCAAGATCCTAACATCCCCCTCCATCCCTTACTTGATCAATCCACTCCACTTCATGATCCATTTCCCTTCACTCCTCCATCTCAAGATCCTATCCTTCCATCTACTCCAAATCCTGATCCATTATCCTATCTGAGTCAAAATTCAAGCATCCCATCCACTCCACTTCCTAATTCATCCACTCCTACAAATCAAGATCCTCCCACTCTACCTATTCCATCTCACGATCCATTACCACTTTTGAGTCAAGATCCAAACATCTTGTCCAATCCACTTCTTCATTCATCCACTCCTTCACATCAAGATCCTACCATTCCATCTCCTCCATCTCAGGATCCATTAACCCATCTGAGTCAAGATCCAAGCATCCCATCTCCTCCACTCAATGATCCTTTATCACCTCCAATTACAACTATCCCACCACCATCACTCTATCCCCTTGGTCCACTTACATTCATCCATGGTGGTTGGCTTAAAACATAAGAAATCAGTTACATCTCCACCTTTTTCCATCCACCTGATAATGGACTCGCATCTTGTTCCCTACAAGAGAAGTACCTGATGTGGACAGAAGTCTTGTTGTTGCTATAGAACCGGCTTGGCTCTGTTATGAGATCTTTTTCCTAGATCCCTTAGGGTGTTCACAACCCCAAACTAAGGTAAGTCACTCTCAACTTTACCCCCTCTTCAAGACTCAGTCCCCATCGAAATGCTTTTCATCTCCTCCTTACTGAACCTACACAAATAGATTCATTCTTCCCACTCAATCAATGTTTTCAAAACATTGCTTTCATTCTCTTCCCTAGCTGGACTAGTACCAAGCTCGCCTAGGGTAAGATCTCCAGATTCACACCTGTTGCTACACCTTCCAAAAACAAAAAGGAAACTATGTACAAGGGCTCCTCTCGAGTTCCATCCCAACACATGACTCTCACCATGGATTCAAGAATCTTGAGGGGCCATTACTGTTTACAACCCAGAATGGGTGAGGAATTGATAACTTGCAAAATAGAAAATAAGGTAACTAATCTACTTGCATGCAAAAGGAACCACAAAGAAACTTGATATCCACTAAACACACTATCTGCAACTTCTCATTACTAGAAACAAAACAAAACAGTACAATAATCTGCAATCTATGATTTCCTGTAGCTTCTCTTTTCTTCTATCTCTACTCTCTAGATCTCTGAAATGAATCCTTTTGGATATTAATAGTAACCATCCTCTCATGGGAAACAACCCTAACGGTCCACTCATTCACAAGAATCTCTTCAGGAACCGTTACACTAACTATACTGTCCATAAAAGACAATATCCACTTTTCATGGGCCGTTACGATTGAATATTGTCGAGCAACAATAAAGAAAGCTAAGCTCCAGTGTTGGCCGAGTTGCTAGGCAGAAATGTAGGTTGAGCTGCTAGGCACAAATGTAGGTCGAGTTGCTAGGCACAAATGTAGGCCAAGCTGCTAGGCACAAATGTAGGCCAAGTTACTAGGCACATATGTAGGCTGAACTGCTATGCAATGTAGGCCGAGTTGCTAGGCACCAGTGTATACCGAGTGCCAGTGATTCCAAGCAGCTTATCCAAAGTTCCCGATGCCTTGGTTGGATTTCTAGAGGCTTACCAACTACCTCACACACACACAACTAAAGGAAACCAACTAAGCAACCTATCTAAACATGGATTGACCTAGTCATATCCATCTTAGGGAAAAACAAATGACCTTCTAAGGTCCACACACACTCTCCTAACTTGGCTAGAGTCAGTACATGCCAGAAATAAGGAGCTAGGGGTTGAGTTAGGTGTGCTCCTGCACCATACTCCCCCAGACAAAAGAAAGGTTAATCCATCCTTGGATTGAGCATGTTTGGATCAATGCCCAACCCCTTGAAGTCTGTTTCTCTGATCCAATTAGCATCAACACCCTCTTTGCCATGCCATTTGACAAGGTGCTCCATATAGTCTTTGTTCCTAGTCTTCTTGTAGACCCTTGAGTATAGTATCTTTTCAGCTGTCATAGATGGAGTAGGGGCTAATTTCAAATCTTTTACCTCTTGTATTACCTCTTGAAGGTTCTAATCAGCTTCTTGAATTGATCCTTTATATGCTATCAAATCTACAATGTTGAAAATCGGTGACAACCCAATGTCTTCAGGAAGCTCCACCTTGTATGCATTGTTTCCATACTTTGCAAGTATCTTACACGGACCTAGCCTCTTCATCTATAGCTTGTGAGGAACACCTTTCTGTAGCCTATGTTTGTTCAAGTGTACCATCACAAAATCTTCAATCTAAAACTGAACATCCCTCTTTGTTGCATCCACCTTTTGCTTTACCTTTTCAGCATTCTCAATCAAATTCTTTCTCACACTTTCATGTACTTCCCTCATTGAATGAGAAAAGTCCTCGGCATGTCCACTACCATGCATTCCTTCCTTCAATTATCTAAGCTCAAAAATTCCTCTTGGGTGAAAGCCATAAACAATTTCAAAAGGACTCTTACCAGTTGATCTGTTCATTGTATCATTATATGCATATTCA
>MU223908.1:412757-427776 GCA_018584345.1 Thuja plicata
AGAATCATTAGAGGAAACAGGTGGCATAGCAATATTAGGAACACTAGGAAAAGTGTAAGAAGCAATAGGAATAGAAGACACAACTGGTGGAACATTAGGAACCATAGTTGGAAGAGGATTAGTATAATTAAAAGGCACACTATGATATGAAGGTTGTGAGGTAGGTAAAGATACTGGTGGAGCACTCATAGGAATAGGTGCGCTTGGGAGAGAAGTTGTTATCAAAGGAGGAGTGTAAGTAGGAATACTAGGTATAGGAACAAAATAAGGTCCTATACTAGTGACAAAAGGTGTGACCCCTAACTCTTGAGCTTCTTGAGCTAAAGGCTTAACATTCAAATTCACAAGGTGAGTAATACTACGCAAAAAATTAATGCCTTGATCATTATCACGGAGAACTTTCTTAAGAGGCTCTATAGCTTGGATAGAATCTTGATTATGGTTTTCTTGGATAAGCCAATTTCCCATTTTATCAAGTTCGATTGAAAGGTTTTGCACTTGTTCAGGAGGAAGCCTTAAAGCATCATCTTCATCATGAGATGAGTGAGAAGAGTTATGCTCCATGGAAGGATTGGAATCATGAGTTATTAAATTATCATCCGAGATCCTAAGGAAATGAGAGGAAGACTCAAGATCGAAGGAACCCATAAGTCTATGGCTTCTTCTAACTGGGATACTATAAATAGGACTAGATGTGATAAAGCTCATACACCAATACAATGCCAATGAACTAACACAAAATTTTGATCTATTGAATTGAAATGCAATTTTGAAAGAACATGCAAGATCTAGCATACACAATGTAAATCTAACAGCAAAAAGAAAGAGTTGTCTATCGCGAGTTCACCAAAATGTAAGATACAAAAAATGATGTTTATCATATGGGATGATATGATCTTACTAAAATGTAATAGATAAAGTATAGAACTGATTGATTTGATTTATAGATTGTTTGTGAATTGATTATCTTGAAATATAAGGTGTTAATGTGTAGATTGTTCTTTGAATTACCTAGATTGTATTGGATTCTTTTAACCTTGCTTGAATTGAATTGATTATGTATTGCAATTGTGATTAAGGGGAAGATAAGATGTTCCTTTTCTATTCCCAAACACACAAATGGGAGATCCAAGTTGATCAACCCAAGAGAAGGGTTAATGCGCAAAATGAATCAACTATTTGGAAAGGAAAATACCAAAGGAGATACCTTAAATTCTGTAATTTATATATATAGAAATGATATATGACTGTAATTGAAAAGATCTGAGAAATGCACTAACCTTGAAATATTGTAGATCAAATAATGTTATTTTCTGAGGTTTGTAGACTGTTTCTAGAAAAACTAACAGTTGATACCGAACCAAAATGCAGAGACGAACAAAACCCAGAAATCATTTTCCGTTTCGATGTCGTCTTATGAAAAAGGTCAACCTTGACCCACAAATGTCAACCCTAACCCAATAATGTCAACCCCGACCTACACAGATCTGAAAGTGACTTTGATCGCGGATCTCGAAAGTTTGCTGAAAAGGGTATCTAGATATGGGTTCAAATCCACTGTTCTGTACCTATAACTGCAAGAAAAAGGAGATTGTTTTGTTGTGGGGGAGGGGTTTGCCTTGGTCAAACCCTAGTTTTGGAATTAACCTCAAATAAATGTAATTGAAATTACAGAAATGGACAAAGTAAATGCATAAATTCACCTTGCTTGAAAAAGTCCTTGTGGAGGATTTGAATCCTTGAATCCACAAGTATGCTTCAAATTTAGAATGTAGAAAGGTAGGATGTCTTCAATCTCTTGCTTGTAGATCTCCAAAACCAAGTCTTGAATGGGTTCTTGAATTGGGAAAAGGATTGGAAGAAGATGGATGGAGAGATCACCAAAAGGGCACCTTGTAGCTTCAATCCTTCAATGGCCTCCAATGGATCACCTTCATGAAAATGGATACTTGAATGGATGAATGCTTGCTTGAAATCTTGCTTGATTTCTTGCTTGACCTTCACTTAATTATGCTTGATCTCAATTAGGAATGCTCGATGATAATTCTCAATCTTGCTTCTTGATGGTTAGAAGACTCAGAGAAAATGAGAGAGAAAGCTTCCCTTTTATATGAAATTAGGGCACAATCTTCCAAGGAGGCCTACATAGGAGAATTAAACCCCATTAAAGCATTTACCCCTAGGAGAGGACCTATATTAAATATAATTTAGGAATCAATGCTTCAGAACCCGAAACAACCGACCCAGGAGTGGGAAATACTTTTTGCAAAGGCCAACCTCCTGAAACTGCAAGACCTCAAGATCTGAACCCTGGGTCAAGGTCAAGGTCGACCTTGACCTAGGTCAGGGTCAAGGTCAACATAGACCTAAAATGTCAACCTTGACCCTGAAGCCCAGAATCACCAGTCTGCCATCCAGAATGCAGAAATCAGGCCAAACAAGAGTGGAAAGAGGAACAAAACAGGGAGGAAGCCATGTCAAGATTAGGAACCCATTCAAGGTGCTTGTCATGACCCCAGACCACTTACTCAGAAGGCTAAACATGTATATAATGGAAGTGCTTCCATTTTCTAACTATACAAAACCAAAAAAGCAAAATAAAAGAGAAGGAATGTCCAATTCTTTCCTAGGGTTAAGCTCAGATCATGGAATTGCGCAGCTGCCAGATAAGTGACAGTGCCTACCACATTTATCCTAAATCATCGTGGCCCTGAAATTGAAGTGAACATTCAATAGACAACAATCAAAGAAAATAAGTCATGATCTATCATAGCTACTCTCCTCATATGGTGGATCCTTGAGTAGCGTAAGAACATAACCGCAAAATATAGACTGACATCTGACCAACTTGACTAACCTAGTCAACATTTTTGGATGGTTCCTTGATGTAGTTGGATTCTCTTGATTGGCTCAACTCTTGGATAGGCTTGATTGGCTTGATTGTTTGAATGTGTCTAGTTTCAGTAATAGATCACTCATATAAGACTGACCTGTCTGGTTTGAGCGTACCCATCACTGTGTAAGACGATTGATAGATTTGATTGATTGATTGTGATCGTGTTGGCAGCTGATCAAGCTATGTCAGATGGGCCCAATGTTGGTTCACAAAGCTCATGATTGTGACAATTGATAGATTGATTTGATCATTTTGGCAGCTGATCAAGTTGTGTCAGGCGGGCTCAATGATGGTTCGCAAAGCTCATGATTGTGACAATTGATTGATTGGGCATGGTCGCCCTTTTCTTTCTTGATAACCGAGTTGGTTTTATTGCTTGGTATTTTGCAATTTTTTGATTGTTTTTTATGAAGATTGATTTTCTCTTGATTTTTGATCTTTTTAGGACTTTTGATGAGTTTTCTGATTTTTAGTATTTTTTTAGGACATTAGAATCGCCCCCTAGTCTGGTGGACTAGTACTAACCATGGATAAGTGCTTGGCACTCAGAGGGGTTTGTGCTTCTGGATATAGCCTTGGTAGTCAGTCTTGCATTTGAAATTTGTTCAAGCTTTTGGAGGTCATTGATGGTGAAGCTGGATTTGAACACTTGGCACCTGTTGGCCAAGTTTTCACCAAGTTACCTACTCAAGAGTGCCTGTTTTCCAGGTTTTTACTGAGAGAATGATTTTGTTTCTCTCTACCTTTTTTTTTTTTGTTGTCGCCAAGGTGCCTGTTTGCCAGGTTTTCACCAAGGTAACTTTTGTATTTTTCTAATTTTTTTGTGGGTATTTTCCGGATATGTAGATAGGTGCCTTAACCATAGAGACCTCAAGGGTAGAACCTCTTGAGGTGCATGTTTTTGATATAGCCAGGGATCTTATCTCCCTCTGGTGTTTCCAGTATGAATGCCCCACTCTGAGTAGAGCTGATAATGACAAATGGGCCTAGCCAGTTAGGCTTAAACTTTTTGGGTTTGACTCTTTCTACTTAGTTCTTTTGATTTTCCATGAGGACAAGGTCTCCTACCTCAAATGTTCATGGCTTCACCTTCTTGTGATAGTTTCTTGTAAGGCGATTTTGATAACCTTGTAAGTGGTCAAAGGCATGCTATCTTCTTTCATCTAGTAACTCAATTTCACTTAGCCTTGGTACTCTATAGTCCTCATCTGTAATTAGGTTCTTCAAAGATATCCTTAGGGATGGGATTTCCACTTCGAGGGGTAATACAACCTCTGATCCATAGACTAGGGAGAAAGGAGTGGCTCATGTAGGTGTTCTCATGCTAGTTCTATATGCCCATAGTGCGGGACTAAGTTGTAAATGCCAGTCTCACCCTAATTCGTTCATTGTTTTCTTCAAGATTAGTTTGTTTGTAGCTTTGGCTTGACTGTTCCCTTAAGGATAGTGAAAGGAAGAGAACCCTTGTTTGATATGGAACTATTCACATAGCTCTTCAACATCCTTGTTCTGGAAAGGTGTACCATGATCTGTCAGGATAGTTTAAGGGATCCCGTATCGAAAAATGATGTGGTTAAGTATGAACATTGCTATTTGCTTTCCAATTATGTAAGTGAGGGGAATTGCTTCTACCCACTTAATGAAGTACTCTATTGTTGCTATGATGCATTTGTGTCCATTTGTTGAAGAAGGTGTAATTTTGCCCACTAGGTCAAATCCCCACATGGAAAATGGCAGTGGTGATGTGATAGGATTTAGTTCCTGGGCTGGTGCATGGATGAGGTCTCCATGAATCTAACACTGCCTACACCGTTGAACATGTTTGTGTGCATCTGTCTCTATTGTGGGCCAATAGTATCCCATGAGGATGATCTTCTTAGCTAAGTTGTTGCCACCTCCGTGGGTTCCACAAATTCCTTCATGTACCTCGTACAAAGCTTTATGGGATTCTGTGGAAGTGAGACATTGTAATAGAGTTCCATCTAGACTTTGTCTATATAAATTAGTTGAGAGGATGGTATACCTAGAGGCTTGGAGGATGAGGGACTTTCTCTGGTTCCTAGACAAGTTGGGAGGTAAGACACTGTTTTGGAGATAGTTATAGACATCTTGGTACCATGGGGATTCAGGACCAACAAGGACACATGATGATTCTGTGATAGATGCTTAGTGTGATGGTACCAAGAGTTGCTCTACTATAAACTGGAATCTCATCTCGTTGCCTGGCATATCAATCAGTGATGCTATGGTAGCCATTGCATCTACAGCTTTGTTCTATGCTCGTGAGACTTGCTCGAAGAAGATGTAATGGAACTTGGTGTGTAGTGTTTCCATCTATGCTTTGTATGGTATGAGCTTCTCATCTTTGGTCGTATAATCATTGTTGACTTGACTAGTGATCAACTGCTAGTCTCTAAAGACCTTTAGGTTCTTGATTCTCCATTAAATTGCTATCTTTAGACCGATGACCAGTGCTTCATATTCTGCTATGTTGTTAGTGCATGGGAAGTTGAGTCTAAAAGACTTTGGAATTATATCATGATCTGGAGTGATAAGCATTATCCTTGTCCCAACACCGTGGTTTGTGCATGATCCATCAAAGTAGAGTTGCCATACCTTGATCGCTGGTTGTAGTGTCATAATATATTCGTCAGGAAAGTCAAAAATAATAGGCTGATGGTCCTGAATGGGTGCCTCTGCTAATTGATCCATGATCACTTGCCCTTTGATGGCCTTTCTATCTACGTACTCAATGCCAAACTCACTTAAGATCATTACCTACTTTGCAATTCATCCGGTGAGTGTTGCTTTGCTTAGGAGGTACTTTAAAGGATCAATATGTGTGATCAGCTTGGTTTGGTGACTCAACATATAATGTCTCAGCTTCTGGGAAGTGAAGACAACTGCAAGGCATGACTTTTCAATTGGGGTATAGTTGAGTTCATATCCAACCAATGTTTTTCTTAGATAGTAGATGGCCCTTTCTTTACCTGCATCATCATGTTGTTCCAGTAATACACCTAATGCTGACTCCATTGCTGAGATATATAGAAGCAATGGTCTACCTTCAACTGGTGGCACCAATATAGGAGACTTGAGTAGGTAGTTCTTGAATATTTGGAATTCTTGTTCGCATTGCTTTGTCCATATGAATTTTATGTCTTTATGCAGTAGATGTTGGAATGGGTGGCACTTGTCTGCTAGTTGTGCTATGAATCTCCTAATTAATTGGAGCTTTCCTTGTAGCCCTCTTAGTTGCCTTATGTTTGATGGTGGAGGCATGTCCAATATAGCTTTGACTTTCTCTGGGTCAACTTCGATGCCTCTATGTGACACTATGAAACCTAGTAGCTTTCCTGCTGTAACACCGAATGCGCATTTCTTTGGGTTTAAATAGACTTTGTATTCCTGCATTCTGTCAAAGATTGGTCCCAATACTTGTAGATGATCCTTGTGAAACATTAATTTGGCTAGTATGTCATCCACATAGTCTTCCATTGTTTTGTGGATGAGATCATGAAAGATAGTCATCATGGCCCTTTGATACGTTGCTCTGACAATCTTTAAACCAAACGACATGGCATTCCAACAGTATGTGCCCCAAGGACATGTGAAAGCTATCTTGTGTTGGTCCTTCGGTGTGATCCTTATCTGATTATACCCTGAAAAACCATCCATGATTGATAGCATTTTATGTCCCTCCGTTAGATCTACTATCATATCAATGTTGGTTAAGGGGAAGTCATCCTTAGGACATGCTATGTTGAGATCCTTGAAGTCTACAAATTTGTATTTGACCCCTGTTCTTTGTAACTGGAACCAAGTTAGATATCCAGTCTGCGTATGGTATTGCTCTGATGAACTTGGCATCCAAGAGCTTCTTCAAATCTGCTTTGACTAGTAATGCCACATGGGGATGCATCTTTCTCAGTTTCTACTTAATAGGTTTGGCATTGGGTAGCAATGGGAGATGGTGTAATACTAGCTCTAGATCTAACCCTGGCATATTCGAGTAGGACCATGCAAAATTGATCACCCTTGCTTTAAAGAAGCTGATAAACTATTCTCTCCCCTCAGGGGTGAGTGATTTTGCTAAGTATATGTTCTTTGGATTCTTGTCATCTCCCAAATTGACTTCCTCTGTTTCCTCTACCAGTAATGTTGATTTCTCCTATGTCAAGGGGAGGACTTCCTTCTTTCCATCTTCTAGCACCTTAGTGAGGTTTTCTCTAGAAGATACATCTTGTTTTATCTTTTTATCATTGTTTTGTTCTTTTTTCTTTTTTGGACTGGAAAGAGGGGCTTCCTCCCTGAAGTACACTGATCTATCGAGGTCAAAAGAGAATCCTTCTTTGTGATCTCCGAATGGTATTCCTTCTCTGAGCCCCATGAAGTCTGCAATAGCCTCATCATTCTTGAAGACATCCATGTTTGGCGGTCCTTGTTGATCCCATTCTATCAACTCTGGGTGCACTAGACATAGACTGTGGTGTGGGTTTGACTCAAGGTGGTTGAAAGGGACGACAGATATGGTTCCCACAAAATTGGAATGTGATGTGGACGCACCATTAGAGGGTTGGTAAATGACATGCTTATCTATGCAGGGTTGCTCGGTAATGGTCAGTTGGTCAAATAAGTCTTCTAGGTTTATGACAGTGTCTGACCAAGGGGAATAATTTGGGATCAATGATTCAAAGTCATAAAGGGATCTCCACTCATACTCGTGGGAGTCAGTTTCAATAGAACATTCGTCAGATGTCTCAATTCCTTCCTTATCATTGATAGCTATGTGGAGGTCTATTTGGGTTTGTATGGTTCCCTCTTCGGCGGGCAACAACTGTGCTAATATGTTTCTTATCAAGACATTTTATGTGTTGTTCCCCTGGTGCATCTCTTCTATTTGTTCTTGATTGACTTGAATATCTTGGATCACAAGACTAGTTCTTTGTTGTCCATACCCCAACCCTCTCATGTTTCTCTGGGTTCGTGGGAGAGACAATTCCATTAAGCCTATTGCCTTGCCCCCAGACCAATTGTACCATCGTACCCAAATCTTTGTAACATTGTGTATCCATTACCATAGTTTGACAGGGGTAGGGGTGGTCGATTTGTCTCTGGTGAGTATTGGTATAATTAGGTACTGATGTTTTGTTCAAATAGCTTTTCTTCTTCTTTGTCTCCCCATCTGACAAAGGTTGTGGGCGGACATCTGAATAAAATAGGTTATGGAGTTTTTGTTACAATAACAAGTTGTGGCATGCCATAAGTTCTTTGGCTCTGAGGCATGTGCGTGATGGTAAAAGCCTCTTCATATCTGTATTCACCACAACCTTTATCAGTAATGGATATCTTGCTCGCTTTCTATGTGATATCTTTAAGATTTGAGTCTCAAGAAGAGGGAATACTTGCATCCTGGTTAATGACTATCTTTCCTGTTGTCTGTGTGACATCCTTGGGAGTTGAATCTGAAGAGGATGGGATGCTTTCATCTTGGTTTGATAGTACCTGGTTATCAGTGTTGGTTTGGATAGCATTACAGTATTGGAAAGGATTGGGGTCTCCCTCTATGATGATTTCCACTCCCTGGTGCGGGAACTTGATGCATTGATGGTACATCAAAGGTACGGCTTGCATTTCATGTATCCAGGGTCTCCCTAGTAGCATGTTGTATCCCAACTCAAGATCTAGGATCTGGAAGGGTGTATTTTTGACCACTAGACCAATAGAAATCGGTAGAATGATAATACCTTTAGAGGATCTTTCCTCTTTGTCATAAGCTCTGATATTTATCCTCCTCGTGACATCAATGCTCGACTCTGAATAGCCTAGTTGCTTAATTAACTTTAGAGTATAGATGTTTAACCCAGATCCACCATCAACAAGGACTCTTCAGATAGCGCTTTTATGGACCTGAACAAGTAAGTGCAAAGGGTCATTATGTAGGGGTCTATGCGGTGGCACATCACGGTCTGTGAATGTGGCATGTTTGTTAGCAGCTATATGGTTGACCATCATTTGGAAGCTCTCAGGTGTTATGTCCCTTGGGACAACTACATTCAGAAGGGCTTGGTCAAGTGCCAGTTTATGATGTGGAGATATGCGCAATAGGTCAAACATGGAGATCTAGGCAGGTGTGCACTTTAGTTGATCCACTATGCTTGGTTGTGGATCTGATTTTGCATTGGGATTGGTAGATGTAGTAGCTAAAGAGGGTACTCCTTGCAAGACAACTCTAGCACAATGCGTGGTTACAACAGATTTGTTACTTTGGTCTATGATAGTGATAGTAGCCACATGGCTATCTGAAGGATTGAGGCAATTGATAACATTATCATTGTTGGCATATGTATAGTTAACTTGTTTTACTTGTCCACTAGACCTAGAGGCTTTTCCCTTGTTGTGATCATGGAAGGTATCATTAAAGATAGTGTGATCAGTTGTGCCTTTGGTTTGGGTATTTGTTACATCGATGATCCTTGTGTCAATCAAATCTTGGATAGCGTACTTCAATCGGTAACAGTTAGATGTTTTGTGCCCTTTCACCCGACGAAACTCATAGAAATCCTTATCATTATACCACCTTGCTTTGTTTTCTTCTTGTTTAAAATCCTTGATTGGTGGGAGAGTGATAGTGTTAGATTGTATCAACTTGCGTAAAGTTGATTCTATCGGCTCTCCTAGTGGTGTGAAATCACATTGTTGGGATTGAAACCGTGGTCTACGTTGAGTCTGTTGTTGACTGTTTGACATAGCAGCCGCTTGGATGGGTGGATTCTGGTTTTGAGTGTATGCTTGATGAGTGAGCCCTGTGGATTGTTGGTTGGCCATAGGTGCACCTTGCAGTGACACCTTCGGTTGTGCGTAGTTGACTATCTTAACATCAATGACAGCATCGTTGGTGACATTCTTGTTTTTTCTCCACCACTTAGCTTTGTCTGTTGTATTCTTATTTGTATTCATTTGTGTTGGATCTGCAAGGATTCCTCGTTTGACTAAGTTCTATTTGCAACAAACTCCTCATTCGATGAGCTGTGTGAAGTTTAGAGCTAACTGCAATTCTGTCATGAATGACATGTCAGGGATCAGGTTATCAATGAACATGACTATTAAGTCTTGTTCGGGCACATCATATGTTATGCGGTTTGTAGTAATCCTCCATCTTTGTAGGAATTTCACAAAGGGATCTCCATCTTTCTTTTTGATATCGCAAAGGTCCTTGATACTGACCTTGCGCTCAATGTTATGATGGAAGTGAGCTATGAACTTTTCAGCCAGTTCACCCCAAGACTGAATGCCATAAGGTAAATGAAAGAACCATTCCATTGCTAGTCTGGCCAAACTTTGTGGGAATAGTCTCATTAAATATGTCTCATTATGTGTGACTTTGACGCAACTAGCAAAAAACTCTCAGATATGTTCAATAGGGTTGGTATTGCCCCTATATTTGTCGAATTTCAGTACCGAGAAGTGAGTTGGGAACAGAGACATGTGTAGAGAATGATCAAAGGGGTATGGGTATAAATCCTCTGTGGTGTAGGATTTGGTTTGCTCTTGATCCTGCATATCCATCATTTGGGTTTGAAGGGTTTGCATTTGTTGCATCAACATGTCTGTTTAATTCTGAGGCTGATGTGTAACGATGTTCCTCTATGTTGTCGTGGGTATGAGGCTGCGCCTCTATGTCCCTTGAGTAGGAACATAGGATTTCATCC
Organism: Thuja plicata; assembly: GCA_018584345.1. Classification (NCBI taxonomy): domain Eukaryota; kingdom Viridiplantae; phylum Streptophyta; class Pinopsida; order Cupressales; family Cupressaceae; genus Thuja; species Thuja plicata. The sequence goes on from MU223908.1 coordinate 423,366, forward strand.
TGGGGATTTGATATTGATTTCCCACTGAGTGATTTTGAAATGGGGGCACATGAGTAGCCCATGGTGGGTTTTGTTGGGATTGGGAATGCTATGGTGGTTGAAATTGGGGTTGATATTGCTGGGTTTGATATTGCTACTACTGAGGTTGGGGTTGCTATCGTTGGGGTTAGAATTGAGGCAACTGAAGTTGGGTTTGTTGTTGCTAAGGTTGGATTTGAGGTAACTGAAGCTGGGGTTGTTTTTGTGGGGGTTGGATTTGAGGCAACTAAAGCTGGAGTTGTTGTTGTTGGGGTTGGAATTGAGGCAACTGAAGCTGGGGTTGATGTTGCTAAGGTTGGATTTGAGGCAACTAAAGCTAGGGTTGTTGTTGCGGGGGTTGGATTGATGCCAGTATGGGAAAAGGTGTAGCCTTGGGAGGGCATTGACTGTAATTTGTACCTACAAAGGTGGATCCCTATGGGCATGAAGTATTGATCCCAAGACTAGTATGAGTTGACTGTAGCAGTGACATAGTTTCAGAACAACTAGTATTTGGTTGGATGGAAGTCATAGCATGAGAGCTTGATTGTCCCGACCATAAGACCAAAGGTGGAGGCATACTAGTGACCATGGTTGTACTCAATTGCGAGCCTTTCATGTTTTGAGTGGAAGATGTGCTGGCCTGGTTCGTGTCATTGGTTTGACTGGGTATTGTCTGTGTTAATGTGGGTAATACCAATGGTGGGAAGATTTGAGAGACAACAGGCAATATATGAGGAGGCTGAGTAATGTTTTGACCTGCGAGAGGGTTTTTGGGCCATATGGTTCATACATTGAATTCAGTGGGGAGTTTGACTCCTTTCTTTATTAGCATGGCTAAGAAGCATTCAGGATTCCTCTCTACAATAGTGTCAACTACTTGTGTGGAATAAGAATCTTTCTCTATATCCTCTAGTTCCCCTTCTGTGACATTCTGGAAAAGAGTTGCCCCACGGGGTTGTTCAAGGAACAGAGTAGAACAGGTATTTATGAAAGGATCGTTCTCTTGCTCTATTTCCCAAGCAGGGAATCGGTTAATATATGACTCATTTGGTTGTGTTATAGCCTTTGACCTTGTGTAAGGCCCTTCATGGGGTGTTTGAGACATAGTGTGGTCCAGATTGTGTTGCTAAAACAAGTGATATAAAGCAAACAAAGAAGAGTATCTTTTCTATGGAAAGCTGATTTGTGTTTTGGACAAGGGTAATTCCAAGGACAAATTTTGATATATCTTGATCTCAAGGTGATGATGATGTAAAAAGATAAGATTTGCTGACCTTTTCTTTGGACAAAGTCAATTTGATAAAGATGATGATGTTTAATAAGATGAGATCAAGGTATTTCGAGTCTGAGCTTTCAAACTAACAATGTTTTTGACAATAATCGTGATTTTTAGAGAAGGGGTGATCTTCAAAGTTTAGAGATTCACATAGTGTTCTTCGCATTTTCCTAGGATAGATACTAGTTTTGGACACCAAATGAAGAGTTCTCTCAAGGTTTTAGGTCAAAAAAGGAATAATGTATCTCTGGTCAATTGGTCAATTATGGCACAACTCCATCGATTGCGGCAAAGGGAATGGTCGATTGCGGTACTTTATCACCGATTGTGGTAATAAACAAGTTGATTGTGACAAACTTTCATTGATTGCGGCACAATGCGGGCAATTGTGGTAAAGGAGAAACAGTTTGAAAAGGACTAAAAAGATGGGTATCACTGCTTGACAATTTGTGAAATTCTAGAACAATGCTTTTGATTTGCAAGATAGTTGACGTTGACAACCCTAGACTTTAACACATTTGACACATTTTGACAGTTTGGATGTTTTTTTTTGCATTTTCAGAAACTGATCAAAGGAATAAGCATGACAAACACTGTGTTTTGAAGAATGAAGACTGAAAAATGTGTATATTCTACAACTTTTTCAAGTTGCAAGGTTATCACAAGGTCTCAACAATGAATAGTCAGATTAATCTAGGTCAATGGCTTCAGAATATAATGTTATAGGCCCAATGCTTGAATGTCTGCTAGCTCACACAACAATTGTCACGCTACTAGGACACGAAGGTCCACGACGTAGGTGCCTATGTTTTTTTTGTTTCCAGGTATTGTTGCTGTGGAGTGAAGATCTCTTTCACTACACAAATACCGTGGGACACATATGTTGGGGATCTTGGGGGGGAATTCTGCAACCCCTTGCACTATAATAAGGTACCTGTTGGGAGGTAAAATAGGTTGGCCTCTAATTAATCAAGGTTGTAGTAAGGGTCCGTGGTGTCTCTCCAATCGATTTATACGTGTGTGACTCACTTAAGAGCCTAGTTGATCACGCTAGCTCCTTAGGGATATTCACCCAATCCAGACTATTACCAACACACCTCACCCGAGCTTGGCTAGATAAGATGAAACTTTGGTTCGCGCCTTATTTATATATTGATCGAAAGGATTACCGGTTTAAGGTCATTCTCTAAGGAAGAAGCACATTCCCCGGATAGGCCTTTCTAAAAATATAAAGGTTTATAATCTAACAGATTGTGTAAGTGCACCCAAAACTCAAGACACAAGGTAAATCGATTAAGTTCCAAAGTTTGAAATGTGAACTAAGCTACACCACCATACAAGCACCAATGTTCAATTTTACGCCCGAAAAGTAGGTCTTGATTGCTTGTTCAATTTTAATGCACCAATTTGAGAGATTTTTTTTGCCTTTGTTTAATTTTAGTCCCCACGTCAATTTTAAGCCCAAATACAAAATGTGAGATGTGATATGTTTGGTAAGCACTGTTCTTTTTAAACCCAAATCGACAAGTGAATTCCTTTTAGTTTGCTTTGTTTAGAGAGGTTAGTATCAAAAAGGATTCTTGCAAAATGAGAGTATATGCAACTTTGAAACAATGAATGATTGATACTCACAATAACTTACCCTTCTCTATTCTCGGTGATTTGTCTAGTCCTGCACAGAAAACCAGAAGATGTCAGTTTTAAAAATAGATAGACTGAAGATTTGGATCTGATATGAAATATTTCTTGCGATTGGGGTAAAGTACTGGCAATTACGGCCAAGATCTGGCAATTACGGCAAAGCATTGGCAATTGCGGAGAAGCACTGTCAACTTCGATGAAGACCAGGCAATTGCGGTGAAATGATGACAATAGCGGCACAGATCGGGCAATTGCAGCAAAATAATGATGATTACGGCATGGATTGGGCAATTGTGGCAAACAACTAGAAGAAAGAAGATAGAAGATGACAAAATAGTAATGCGAAAGCCTGCAATCAATTGCGGTATTAAACCAGTCAATTACGACAATTTCATCGATTGCGGCAAAATACTAGCAATTGTGAAATAACACAGATATTGCAAAAAAGACATATTTTTAGATTTGTGACCGTACGACCATGGTTGATCAATCTTGTTTGTCATCTGCAAGAGATATTTGGGTTGTTTGTTTCACGTCGGGTTCACCAAAATGTACTCCTCCTTTCGTGATTCCTAGTTCCCAAGCTTTCCAAATGCAAGGGTTAGTAGCAAAGGTTTTACGAATGATATAAATCCAAGCAAACAATACTACTAAAACAAATAAAAAAGAAATGTGATGAATAAAATGTACAAATAAGAGAAAGGAAAACAAATAAATGCAAACCCCACGATGCTTGAAGCTTCTATTGTCTCTCTCTACTCCTTCTGAAATGATGTTCTTGATGCTCAGTATTGGTGGGGCAACGCCCATGACTTGAGAAGCGTCGAGAATTTGCTAATTGAAATGGGTGTGTGATCACAAGATGGCTTGAATGTTAGAACCATACTGACATAGTAATGGCGCACGAGAGCTTGAAATCCTGGATCCTTCAAATGGTTATGAAGGGTTTATTATATAGGAATTGGTGATGATATGAATGGTTGAGATCAATCCCAGAGATAGGGAGGTGAACGGTTGAGAATAAAAGGAGCTGGAGAAGCCATCAATAAACTCCACCTCTTCATTTGGTAAAGAGGAGATAGAGTTTGGTTGACTGAAGAGCTAATGGTGAGTTACCTTTTTGAACTAAAGAGGTGGGTGAAGTTACCCATGTGGACTGGAGAGATGGGTGGAGTAACCCATGTGATCTGATTGGAGTTATCTCTTTGAAGATAAATGAATATTTAATTCATTTATTTAATTATTGTTTTAACATGTGAGATAATTGAATTCTTTTTTATTAAGAATTGCTTTATTTGATGAAATTAAATTAATTTAATTGGAACAATTTAATTAGTAAGTTTAAATATTTGAATTTAAACTATACGAAATTGAATTTAATTAATTAATTAATGGTAATTAATCAATTAAGGTTAATTAATTAAATAAAATTAATTATTTAATTAATTTTGGGAATTTGATTAGATGATTTGG
>MU223908.1:438783-509140 GCA_018584345.1 Thuja plicata
TATTAGAGTTTTTAGTATTGTTATGTTGCAGGTTTGGAGAGCAATTTTGGAGGAGCATTTGAGCATTTGAGCTTGGATATTGCAACTTCTCTCTTCTTGTCTCATTCTTCTTGCATTCATGGCTACTAATGTAGATTATATTCATGTTTATTTTCATAGATTAATATTGCATTTGTATTTCTTTTCATAGATTTAGCCATGCATTGTTATCATTTAGATTAATTTTCCTTTTATGCATTGCAATCATATAGATTAGATCTCATTTTCATGCATTTGAATCTCTCATTTCATGGTGTATTTGCAATAGACACAACTAGGTCTGTCTGAGGGCCTTCATTTTACATTTTTACACATCTATTACTAGAGAGCTATGGATCGATATTTGAGGCCTCATTCTTGAGCAACCTTGAATGGAATGATTCATAGAAGTGTGACAACATTTATGCACACATTTTACAACTTCGACGAATAGGCAAAGATGCCTGAGGACAACTGAAGTCAAGACCAAGATAACAAGGAGTTAAACACTAAAAAGAACTGAAGTTCAAAAATGACAAAAGACTTAGTTGGCAGGAGTTAAAGAAGGAGTTAACTGGTTGATAAACATTGTTTTCATCGACAAGTTAAAAGCTAGAGATAAGGTAGAGTTTTAAAGTTGTTTTATTCTAGTTGTTTGAGAGAAATCTGCGGGATAAAACTGAAGTAAAGCTTTAAAGCAAGAAAGGCGAGAATTGTGGATCACACCAAGAACAAGAAAGTAAAGGACTTAGAAATGGTGAAATTATGTCTATAAAGAGACAATCTAATTCATTGTGAATTAGGGGAGTGAATAGAGAAGAGGATGCTGAAGAGAATACTGGTGAAGAAAGACTTTATACAGTCCTGATCAATCAAGCTAAAGATCAAAGCTAATATTTTTGCGAACATTGAGCAATAGAGAAGCACAACATCACCGAGCAGAAAGAAGTGGAGTAAAGGTTTTAAAGTGAAACATTGATCAAAAAGGTATTATGAGCTTACAATAGATCTAAAAATCAGCAAAGTATAGTTGAATTTATGAATAGATCATATACTGTTTCAGTTTAACCACTGGATCAGAAAAGTCTCTTAACCGAGTAGGATCTAAACAAATCCTTTATATGTTGAGATACATCCCAAGGATTATCAAAAGGTTTAATTGTGAAGATAGCATAGTGAATGCCAGATATCAAGTGATAAACTATTAGTGTTAAATCCTCTAACAAGGTCACACTTAACAGAGTGTTTGTAACCTTTAACATGGTTGGCTCTTCACCGAGCTCACTTTAGAAGAGTGAAACTGTTGGGTTACCGGTCCCAAGTGGGTTTTCCCTTAACAGGGTTTCCACGTTAAAAATTCATGTGTCAAATGTGTTTATGAGTCATTGCTTTCATGTTTTTCTTTACACGTTAATAAAATATGATTAATCAGTAAACACTAAGTTATTTACTATATTTCGGTAAATACTAGACTGCTATTCGGTAGAGCTTAAGAATAAGGTTTAACACTAAACTCCAAGCAGTAGTTATTTGATAAGATTATTTCAAGGCATACATCTTGTAGGATTGAAGATAACTAGAGGCTTATAATTGTGGTACTAAGTTTTTGGGTTGATTTATTAGAATATTTTTGAGGCCACTGATTTACACCCCCCCACCTCTCAGTTATTCTAACAATTGGTATCAGAGCTTGGGTGCTTAGAAAGGAAGGTTTCAAGACCTAAGAAAAAGATCACAAGCTGAGCAAACGAGATGGGCCAAGTTGAACAAGGACAATTTTGCATCATGGCAAAGCAGGATAAGACTCCACCTATCAGGTATTGGAAATGATGTTACTCAATACTTGGATACTGAATATGTGTTGCATACAGGACCTCACACACTTGATCAATTGAGAGAAAAACATGATAACAATTGCATGATGATAGAGCTTTCTTCCTCACTCTCCAATGTTGAATTTTAAGATGTCAAAACCTGCACCTCTACAAAGCAAATGTGGGACAAATTTAAGCTACTACATGGAGGAGATGCTAATGTACTAAGAGCTAAGGCAGAAAGCCTAAGAGGGAGGTTTGATGACATAAGGATGAAAGAAGGAGAAAATATCACTCAGTATAGCTGTAGAATCAAAGAGGTAGTCAATGCTATCTGAGGAGTTGGAGGTGTACTTGAAGAAGAAACAATGGTAAGTAAAATCCTAAGAACCTCACTGACTGTATATCCTATTAGAGTATCTTCTATACAAGAAATGAGAGTAGTAGCAAACAATAATGTTACTCTAGATAGTTTTATTGATAGAATTATTTCATTTGAGATGAATAACTTTGACAATAGTTTCTTACCATCTATTGAGTCTGCATTTAAATCTTCTTTGAAAATAAGTAAGTCGAGTCATAAACACACTATGAGGAATGATAGTGAAAGTGATAGTGATGACCAAGGACTTGATGAGATTGAAGCACTAATGGAAAGAAGATTGTAGAGAGGCAAAGGTAGATACAAAGGTAAATTACCACTTGTATGTTTTAATTGTAAAGAGGTTGGACACTTAGCTGCTAGATGTCCTAACAAAAGAAAAGAAGACAAAAATAGTGATAGATCATATGAAAAGAAGTTTGACAGAAGTGATAACAGAGATTACCGAAGAAATAGACAATCTGATAGAAGAGATACCCGAGACTACAAGGACAAAGGGAAGAAATCTTGTTACCTGGCGGAGAACAAAGCTGGAGATACTAACACTGAATCTGATGAAGACATTGAGATGGTATTTTTAGCCATGAAGGATGATTTAGAATAAGAATAAAGGTATGTTGAGACTGCACTCATATCTAAGGTTAGTAAGAATGATGTCTAGATTATAGATAGTGGTTGCACTCACCACATGACCAGTGATAAACAAAAGTTTGAAACTTTTGAGTATTATAATGGTGGATCAGTAAGAATGGGTAATGACTCACCTTGTCCAGTTGAAGGTAAGGAACCAAAATGTTAAATAATCTGATCATATGTGAAAATGCATACTAGGTAAAAGGACTTAACTATAATCTATTAAGTGTTTCACAACTAAATAACATAGGTCACCGAGTTGCATTTGAGAATAAGAAGGCAAAGATAATCAATGAATTAGGAAGGTTGATCGAAACTTGTGAACAGACAAAAGGTAACGTATTCTATCTTGATGATATTAATACCACTTGTTTAATGGCTAGAAATGAAGACATATGGTTGTGGCATAAGAGACTATGTCATGTGAATTTTGACAACATGATTAAGATAAGCAATAAAAGGAAAGTAAGAGGCTTATCGAGCATGTTAAAGCCTGACCATATCATGTGTAAGAATTGTCAAAAGGTAAAATGAAAAAGTCTAGTTTCAAGAGAAAAACCCATACATCCAATTCTTTTCTAGAATTAGTCCATACTGATCTATGTGGACCCATGAGGACAAAGAGTTACTATGGTGATAGATATTTCATTCTCTTTGTAGATGATTATTCTAAAAATGATGACAGTTATGTTCTTAAAAGAAAAATCAGAAGCATTCAAGATGTTTAAATGGTATAAAGCTATTGTAGAAAAAAAAAGTGGTAAGGAACTGAAATGCTTAAGATCAGATAAAGGAGGGGAATTTATTTATGATGAATTCACTAAATTTTGTTATGAGCATGGAATTAAAAGACAGGTTTCTGCACCAAGAACACCACGGAAAAATGGGATTGCTGAAAGAAGGAACAAATCCATTGTTGATTATGCAAGAACATTGATGATAGAAAAAGGCATCACACAAACTTTCTAGAGGGAAGCTGTCAGTATTACTGTCTACACATTGAACATAGTTCAATTGAAGAAAGACACCAAAAAGACACCCTATGAGATATGGTATGGATACACACCCAATGTAAGTTACTTCATAATTTTTTGAAGTCAATGTTATATTTTAAAAGATGATAGAAATGGAAAGCTTGACTCCAAAAGTGAAGAAGGAATCTTTCTAGGGTATTCCACCAAAAGCAAGGCTTATAAATATCTTAACAAGTCCTCTAACAAGATAATTGAAAGTGAAAATGTCAGAATAGATAAATATGCAGAGAAAAATGATGAGGAAAGCATAAAAGAACCAGAAGACTACAACAAGTTTGTCTACAATGAAGAACCTGACACTCTACCTAAGCAACTAAATAATGCACCCGAGCATTAGGCTGTAAATACCAAAAATCAGGAAATTGCTCAAGATGATGTACCAAGGGATGGATATCAGAATGAAGGTCAAGATGATGATTAGAATTATGAACAAAGAGTTGAACCGATACTTTCTAGGTATGTCAGAAGACACCATCCACATAACCAGATCATAGGAGACAAGAAGGGTAGAATGAGAACAAGAAGTAAGTCACTAAACACTAAATGTTTAATTTGTGATTTTGAGCCTAAATATATTAATATTGCACTAGAAAATGAAGAATGGGTCAGTTTTATGAATGAAGAGATAGAACAGATTGAGAAGAACAAAACATGGACACTAGTACCGAGACCTGATGACAAAAATGTCATCGATACCAAATGGATATTCAAAAACAAGTTGAATGAGAATGAAGAAGTCACAAGGAACAAAGTAAGGTTAGTATGCAAGGGGTATGCACAAGAAGAAGGTATTGATTATGGAGAAACCTTTGAACCTATTGCTAGACTAGAAGGAGTCAAAATTTTACTTGCTTATGCTGCATATAAAGGATTCAAGGTATACCAAATGGATGTCAAATTTGCATTCCTAAATGAAATATTAGAAGAAGAAGTATACATTGAACAACCAGAAGGGTTTGTTGATCCTGACAAGAGAAACATTGTATGTAGACTACACAAAGGCTTGTATGGATTGAAACAAGCACCTAGAGCCTGGTATGAAAGACTTCACTCTTATCTCACAAGCATTGGATTTGTAAGAACAAGTGAAAATAACAATCTGTATTTAAAAGAAGATATTGGTGATAACATTTTGATTGCTAAAATATTTGTTGATGATATCATATTTGGGGGTAATGATAAGTTATGTAAATCTTTTTCTAATGAAATGAGCAAAGAATTTGAGATGTCAATGTTTGGGGAGATCAAATTCTTTCTTGGTCTACATATTCATCAACAAGATGTAGGCATATATATCACACAATCCAAATACATCAAGGAAGTTCTCAAGATATTCAAGATGGAAGATTTCAAGCCAGTTGGAACACCTATGGAAACCAGATGTAAGATGACAAATGAAGATAAGCCAAACGAGGCAAACCAGACCCTATATAGATCAATGATTGGCAAACTAATGTATGTTGTTCATACTAGATCGAATATAGCATATGAAATTGGAATAGTTGTAAGATTCTTTTCCAATCCCAAAGAATCACACATGACTGCTGTCAAAAGAATTCTAAGATATATAAAGAATACCGAGGACTGTGGTCTCTTGTATAACAAAAAGGGCAAATTTGAGCTTCAAGTCTATACAAATGCTGATTGAACTGGAATCTTCGATAACATAAAGAGCACAACTAGAGGATCATTCTTCATGGGTGACAGACTTGTCACAAGGATCAGTAAGAAGCAAGGATGCATCTCACAATCTAGTGCAGAGGTAGAATATGTGGTTGCTGCTACAAACTGCTCAAATATTGCATGGATCAAACAACTATTGGAAGGTATGAATATGAAGATTCTTGAAATAGTGATTATTTATTGTGATAATACCAGTGCAATAAACATTTAAAAAAATCCAGTCATGAATGCTAAGACCAAGCATATTTCTATCAAGTATCGTTACTTAAGAGAATAAGTGAAACAGAAAGAGGTGACAATGGAATATGTTCAATCCAAGGAAAAATTAGTAAACATATTCACAAAGCCATTGCCTAAAGATACATTTGAGTACCTGAGAAAGAGACTAGGGGTACGACCCTTGTCTATTGGTCACTGAGCTAACTAGGAAGCTGCATCAACCTACACAACAATCATAAGATCACTCATGTTGATGCAAGCAAAGAGATGGATTGCAAAATACATCTGTACACAACAAAGTACTTATCTGCACTAAACACCAGAGATATTAATTGGCTAATATAAAGCTCTATGTTACTGATGGAAAAAAAATTCAAGGAATATATTAAATAAAGAGAAATGACTTTGGCCTTGTTGTCAAAGGGAGAGATTATATCCATATGGGAGAGATGTAAAGAGATGTAACTTGTGATGGATAGATGACTTAAGGGAGATATTACATATGAAATATACAACGTGATTATCCTAAGGGAGAGATGACTCAAAGGGAGAGAGTATAACCGATTGTTGTTAAAGGAAAAAAAGAGATGATCAAGGAGAAGAACAGTCAAGAGGAGAGACAATAACAAAGGAAGAGATTCTACATCAAAGGGAGAGATAGAATCAGAAGCAGCTACATCTATCTAGTGAAGGGAATGAAGATTTAAGAAAGTACTCTGCAAGAATCAAATCTAAGCTAGAAGAGCTTACCGAGAGTGAGACATTTGTATTGGTTATAGAACAATAAGTTTGGTAGATTGATGAACTACAATTGATATATTTCATATTGTATTAGTAGTAATGTAGTATATTGCCATCAATGCCAAAGGGAGATATTGATGAACTATAACTGATTGAATGTTTGAAGATGTTAAGTTGATGGTCACCGAGCTGCAGAAAGTTAACGCAAGACATTAAATCAGTTAATGTATTGCATTGTCATTGATGTCAACTTGATATAATCTAATTGGTTATATACATAGTGTCAAAGACTTGAAAGAACCAGAGAGATAAAGGTTATTCTATTAGTAATGCATAAAAGTTTAGTATGCACTAAGTGACTACAACCACTAATGGACAATGCACCCAAATGGATAGAGAAACCCAAGAGAAAAGTCACAATGATACTCGAGAAAGAAACCCAAGCAAGCATTACCGACAAGAAGAACCACAGTGTCACCCGACGGATAGACAACCCCAATGGACAGACAAAGATGCCCGAGGATAATTGAAGTCAAGATTGAGCTAAAAAGGAGTTAAACACCAAAAAGAACTGAAGTTTAGAAATGAGAAAAGACTTAGCTAGCAGGAGCTAAAGGAGTTAACTGGTTGATAAACATTGTTTTCATCGACAAGTTAAAAGCCAGAGATAAGCTAGAGTTTTAAAGTTGTTTTATTCCAGTTGTATAAGAGAAATTTGCGGGATTAAAGTGAAGTAAATCTTTAAAGCAAGAAAGGCAAGAATTGCGGATCACGCCAAGAACAATAAAGTCAAGGAATTAGAAATGATGAAATTATGTCTATAAAGAGACAAGCTAATTCATTATGAATTAGGGGAGTGAATAGAGAAGAGGATGCTGAAGAGAATACTGGTGAAGAAAGACTTCATACAGTCCTGATCAATCAAGCTGAAGAACAGAGCTAATATTTTTGCGGACACCGAGCAACAGAGAAGAACAACATCAATGAGAAGGAAGAAGTGGAGCAAAGGTATTAAAGAGAAACATTGACCAGAAAGGTATTATGATCTTACAATAGATCAAAAATCAGCAAAGTATAGTTGTATTTATGAATAGATCATATATTGTTTCAATTTAACCATTGGATCAGAAAAGTCTCTTAACCAAGTAGGATCTAAACAAATCCTTTATATGTTGAGATACATACCAAGGAGTATCAAAAGGTTTAATCATGAAGATAGCACAGTGAATTCCAGATATCAAGTGATAAACTGTTAGTGTTAAATCCTCTAACAAGGTCACACTTAACAGTGTGTTTGTACCTTTAACAAGGTTGGCTCTTCACTAAGCTCACTTCAGAAGAGTGAAAATTTTGGGTTACTGATCACAAGTGGTTTTTCCCTTAACAGGGTTTCCACATTAAAAATTCATTTGTCAAATATGTTTATGAGTCATTTCTTTCATGTTTTTCTTTACACATTGCTAAAATAGGATTGATCGGTAAACACTAAGTTATTTACTATATTTTGATAAATACTAGACTGATATTTGGTAAAGCTCAAGAATAAGGTTTGACAGTGAACTCCGAGCACTAGTTATTTGATAAGATTATTTCAAGGCATACATCTTGTAGGAATGAAGATAAGTAGAGGCTTATAATTATGGTACTAAGTTTTTGGGTTGATTTATTGGAATATTTTTGAGGCCACTGATTCACCCCCCTTTTAGTTATTCTAACCATTGGTATTAGATCTTGTGTGCTTAGAAAGAAAGGTTTCAAGACCGAAGAAAAAGATCACAATATGAGAAAATGAGATGTGCCCAAGTTGAACAAGGACAACTTTGCATCATGGAAAAGTAGGATAAGACTCCACCTATCAGGTATTATAAATGATATTACTCAATACTTGGATACTGAATATGTGTTTCCTATAGGACCTCACACACTTGATCAATTGAGAGAAAAGCATGAGCACAATTGCATGATGATAGAGCTTTCTTCCTCCTAGTCACTCCTAGCGTAGGGGGATGAGAGATGAATGAGGTTTTCAAGTGAAAGGTTGGAGAAATATGAATAGAAGAAGTAGGGCTAGGAGTAGGATTGGAAGCGACAAACATAGGCTCTGAGGACTCACTCTCCACCTCCACCACAATGTCACATGTTGAATCCCTCTACTATTGGTGATGCTTATGCTTGTGTAGAAGTTAGTTCTGACATAGATTACTTGGCTAGGATGAAAAGTCTACGAGGGCCCAATTTTATCTTGATACATGAGTGCAATAATTGATGTAATTTATAGAAAAGAAGAAGGTCTCACCAATGAATTAGGATATGTCATTGACATAACAACTATTGGCTCAGTCATGGGCACCCTTCTCCTTTTTTCCTTATGAGTGGCAGGAGGAACTAATGATACGTTGGGAGGCTAAGGAGTAAGTGCAAGAGGAGAAGGTGCAATCCCAGGTGACCTCTTACCCTTTCCATAGACAATAGGGAAACATATGTGTGCAAGTATCAGGATGTGAAAAGGCAGATGAGACTTATACTTAGGAAACATGGGTGCCTTTCCTTTGTTTGTTTTGGGTGCAGATGTGGAAACAAAAGACATTGTCAGAGTTTGCAAAGTATGAGATATATGAGGAGGCTTCCCATGAAGCACATGCTTGCCTTGTGCCCTCAACAAAGAAGGGATAAAAGATGGAGCACACTAGGCCTCGTGGTAGGGTTGAGTGGAAGGACGCGTATAAGAACTACAAACTTGAAAGTTAATTCCCCAAATTTGTACTTCCAATATGTGAGAAACAAAGCATTTTGTCAGGGATGCAAAGGCCCTACTAGAGTAGGTTAGAATTGATAAAAAAAGAAAGTCCCCACAAGATGCCAGAGGATGATAACCAATATCCTAGATTGTATGGATAGTACCCTCATGGGGAAAATTTAACCACTTATGCAAAACTGAAGGGACAACATACTAGTTAGAGGATACCCAACTTGACTCAAAGAGGTCTAATTTTAGAATGACTACAAAATTTGAAAAGCTCGCCTTGGATATTACTTGGATTGTCAAGGTGGTTGACCCCAAAGGAGAAAGTAATAGTTTTTCTTGCATATATATGGTGGTAGAACGCTCATCATATCTTGCATGATTAAGTTAATTTACAAAAAACACCTCGTTAGTTATAAGATTGACCTGACATGTGGGATCAACAATAGTGCCTCTAATGGAGGCCCCATTGATCATTATCAAGATATAAAGAGGGGAGGGCTCCCTGTTGTATGGCTCATCTATAGGAGTGGATTTAATATTTATTTCAAACACCCTCTAACTAGATGGTGAGATAGGAGTTATTGTTTCTATATCAAGAAAGAGACTATCACTCAAAGGGGAAGGTTTGATGTAGAGGACCCTAGTTCACATCAAGCTCACCGAAATGTGGAAAGGGGAAAATTCATCGGCCTCAAGGCTGGTTAAAGTCTCTAGGGATGAACTACTCCTTGCACCACCTCACTTCAACTAGATCTCTAGTGAGATAGGATATCAAAACAACTAAATGATTTAAATAAAACTAGAATGTGAGATGAAGATAATGAGAAAACTATATTATGAAAACAAATAGAAAATATTATGACTATTAAAAGCAAGAAAGCTAACTACCACAATCGACTACCAAACTTAGAAGGCTCACTACCTCCAACACTTGTATGAGTCAATAATGATATCACATATCCATGAAATCTACGTGATGTGTGTTCATCCATTACAACCTGAGTACTGAGATTATGACAGGAAACTATAAATTAACTAGACTAACAAGAATACACTACTCTAGTAAAAGAAAAGATGGAAAATGACTATGCTATATAAACAAAGATAAAGGAAAGAAACAAGAGGTGATAGGAAGACTTACAACTAGATACGATCATAGAATCCCAAGAGTAGCTCTAGTACTCTCCATGAAATCTGCACACATGAAAATGATAAAAGTGGTTGTGGCATATAGAGGACCTCGTCGCAATCAAACATAATGAGTGATAGATAACTAAAATAGATAATACAAAATAATATGAAAAAGAAAAGAACAAGAATATGGTGAAGATTATATGATATGCTCGATAAAATATAAAATGAGAAGGTAAAAGACTTCTCTTCAAGACCAACAAACATGCAACTCGATGGAATGAAAGCTAGAAAAGTGAGACAAGGAGGTTGTGAGTATGGAGAGATCAAACATAAGTTGCCCCAATACAATAAGAAATAATGAAGGAGATCAAACCTGGAGTTGGAGAGCAAGAGTAAGTGAAGAAACATGAAGAAGAAGAACAAATGAGGTGAAAAGATGAAGATTTAAGTTGCTAGTTTGAAGCTTGGCATTGGTGGGTGATGATACAATGTGTTACAATAGGGAAATAGTAGTTGTGATGCTTTTATTGGCTCAATGCATGTCTATAGATTCATGGGACGAGTGCGCACCATGTGACCATCTCTGTAGCACACACACATCCTAGGCCAACTAGGCTATGTGGCCAAGAATCTATGTGGGTGGTGAAATCCTAGGAAGAGAAGAGGGTGATGTGGAATTTTTCATTTTGTCTAAGGTATAAAGATTATATAACGATAAATTATACTAAGGTGAAAATTTATGACATTACACTATGTTATAGAGGAAGTGAGAACAGAGAAGGGCAACTAATTGTAAAAAATGAATTTGCAAAGAGAGTAAGAGGCCAATGTAAAGGCCAGTTGTATAGTCAAAAAATGGAAGCACTTCCATTATAGACGTGTTTAGCCTTCCGAGTAAGTGGTTTGGGGTCATGGCAAGCGCCTTGAATGGGTTCCTGATCTTGACATGGCTTCCCCCTGTTCTGTCCCTCTTTCCACTCCTGTTTAGCCTGATTTCTGCATTCTGGACTGCAGATTGGTGATTTTGGGCTTCAGGGTCAGGGTCGACCTCGACCTTGACCCAGGATTCAGATCCTGGGGTCTCACAGATTTTGGAGGTTGGCCTTTGCAAAAAGTATTTCCCACTTTCGAGTCGGCTGTTTCAGGTTCTGAAGCGTTGATTCCTAAATTATATTTAATATAGGTCCTCTCCTAGGGGTAAAGGCTTTAATGGGAATTTAATCCTCCTATGTAGGCCTCCTTAGAAGATTGTGCCCTAATTCCATATAAAAGGGAAGCTTTCTCTCTCATTTTCTCTAAGTCTTTTAAGCATCAAGAAGCGATACCTCTATTGAAGCCTATGCATCCTTGAGCAATTGGGAAACATCATCAAGCAAGCTAAGGAGAAAGATTTCAAGCAAGCATTCATCCATTTTCATGAAGGAGATCCATTGGAGGCCATTGAAGGAGTGAAGCTACATGGTGCCCTTTTGGTGATCTCTCCATCCACCTTCTTCCAAGCCTATTCCAAAGTCAAGAACCCATTCAAGACCTGGTGTTGGAGATCTATTAGCTAGAGATTGAAGACATCCTACCTTTCTACATTCCACATTTTGAGGTGTACTTGTGGATTCAAGGATTCAAATCCACCACAAGGACTTTCACAAGCAAGGTGAATTTATGCATTTGCTTTATTTACTTCTGCAATTTCAATTATATATTTGAGGTTAATTCCAAAACCGAGGTTTGACTAAGGCAAACCCCTCCCCCACAACAAACAAATCTCATTTTTCTTATAGGTACAGGTGCAGAACAACGAATTTGAACCTAGATCTGGATACCCTTTTCGACTTTCTTTCAGACGACGTGAACATAGTCACTTTCGGATCTGTGTAGGTCAGGGTCGACATTATTGGGTCAGGGTTGACATTTGTGGGTCAAGGTCGACCTTTTTCACAAGAAGACATTGGAACAGAAAAAGATTTCTGGGTTTTGTTCATCTCTGCGTTCCGGTTCGGGATCAACTATCAGTTTTTCCAGAAACTCAATACAGACATCATAACACAACATTCTTTGATATGCAATATTTCAAGGTTAGTGCATTTCCCCCATTCCTTCAATTACTGTCATATATCATTTCTATACTTTTTATTAACAAAATTTAAGGTATCTCCTTTGTTATTCTCCTTTCCAAATAGTTGATTCATTTGTGCATTAGCCCTTCCTTGGGGTTGATCAACTTGGATCTCCCATTTGTGCATTTAAGGATAAAAAGGAACATCTTATCTTCTCCTTAATCACAATTGAAATACTTAATCAATACAATTCAATTAGGGTTAAGGAATTCAATACATTCTAGGCAAACTTAAAGGATAATGTACACATCAATACATTACATATTCTTAATAAACATATCTCTATTTCAATCCCCTTCACATTCTTATATGTATACATTATCAATTACAATCTATCAATAAAATCAACAACAAACACATCAACAACACGCATATTTTTATATATTACACCAATTTATGTAATTAATTTTTTTCCTAATAGAGTAAGACATGTATTTGAGACTTAATTTTTGATTAGTGGATGTTTGAGCTAAAGGGTGTGGACTTTTCTATGGAGTGAATGTGTGTTTTGGATATGTTGTGTCTCCAAAGCCAACTAATATATGTTGTAATTGTTTTACTATAAGGACGAAGAAGGAATGTTCTTTACAAAATAAATTGGCTAAAATTGAGAAGGAATTGCAAGATAGTCTTGAAAATGTGGAACTAATCAATGAGATTAAGCTAATGCAAGATAAGTTAAGAAAATTTCAAACTAATAGGGCCCAAGGAGCCAGAATCAACTGACTAAAGGAAGGTGAAAGAGGGAACACATATTTATTCAACATCCCAAGATCCAAATTTACAATGAGAACCATTTGACTGATACTTTTTGAAAATAATTGGTGGTACTCTAGTGAGGATATTAAAAGAATCTTCTATAACTTCTACATACACTTATTCATGGTTGAGGATCAAAAAAAAAAATGTAAAGAAGAACAAAACTTATGTAGAAGAATTATTCCTACGAAATTAAATCAAGAAATGTCTAATAGTGTAGGCAAAGATATATCTAAAGATGAGACTGCACAAGCTATTTTCTCCTTTCAGAATGGTAAGTCACTAGGTACTAATGGACTATCAATTGAGTTTTATAAAACTAATATGGAGTGGGTGGTGGGTGATCTACTAGAGGTGCACAAATAGGTCATTAAGAAAGGCTCCCTAGGAGACAAGATTAATAAAGACATCATCAAATTAATGCCTTAAAAAGGATGTAATATCAATGTCATAAATTGGAGACCAATCACTCTCTTAAATTTTTCTTACAAGATATTTGCAAAATTACTAGCTAGAAGCTAACTAATATCCTACATGCTATTATCAACAAAACTCTAACTGGTTTCATTAAAGGTAGGCATATCCTTAAGAATCTGATCATAAGTTGGGAAGGCCTCAATTGGGGTGAAATGAGTAAATAAAAATTGCGGAGATTCTTCTTCTCGATTTAGAGAAAGCCTATGATAGAGTGGAATGGTCATTTGTAATCATTGTGCTTGAAGAAATTAGATTTATACCCAATTACTAAAAAATGGTGAAAGTTCTATTTCAAGATGTCAATGCTCATGTGAATATAAATGGTGAATTGTTAGAGACCTTCTCTCTTAGAAAATCTATTAGACAAGGCCACCCCTTAGCCCTTGTCCTATTTTTCATTGCCTTGGAGGCATTATTTTATGCTCTTAGAGATGAGAGGCTTGGGCCCAATCTAAAAGGTTTAAGTCCCTGACAACTCTATTTTATTAAACATCCACTTTGCATATGATATTTCTTTGTTTCCATTATTAGATATTGATAATCTTAATAATTTGGTGGAAATTTTAGATTTCTTCTAATTTCCTTCAAGATTTGAAGTGTCGAAGAGTACATTAGTTTTATTAACTTGGATATGTCCACCCTAATTGGCTTGGTACATCTAGATTATAATGAGGAGGCCCATATAAGATACTTAGATAACTGGCCATTCATTTTCTTGTTTCCCCTTCTCTCCCCAGTATTTGGCAATGGGACTTCTCTAAAATTGAGAGGAAATGAATTGGAATAAGAATTGCTTGTCTCTTGCTAGTAGATTAGAAGCTAGTTAAAAATCCGCTCTTATTATACTATTTATTTTGCCTCAGTGTGGTTTTTTACATCCCATCAAAGAAATACAACTAATAAATATATTAGAAATTTTTTGTGGATGGATGGTAAAGGCAACAAAAGGAGACATGTTGTAATGTGGGAATGGTGTTGCGTTACTAAAAATTGATGGAGGTCTTGGCAGAACCTAAGGTTGCAAGAGATAACACTTGCTTCCAAGTGGATAATAAAAGTCATTGAAGGAAATGAGCCATGGAAAGTTCTGGCCATGGATAACCTCCAAAGGTAGTACAAAGGAAAGATAAACAATGGAAAAAATTATACTTTTAGGATGTCCTTTTTGGAAATTTCAGTGCTACCCCATCATCATCTAAGGTTTTTTTAAGCATTTGGATAGCTTGGGAACTATGTAGAGACATCATTAAAGGCTGAGAGGCTATTATAGTAGACCAAAATAAAGTAGTTAGATATAGATCCTTATGGTGGAATGTGACACATAAGAATACATATTTGGCCCTTCTACATGGATGCACTACTAAGAAAAGAAACATTCAAGGAATATCCAAGATTAAGGATAATTTTCATAACAACACGATCAAAACTTGGGATGAGATGCAAGCTGAATTTAATTTAGACTACAACAACAAAAGAACCTTTTCTATGATTTTGAATGCCCATCAAAAGCTTAAAAATCCAATCAAAATGGTGAATAACAATCATGATTATCAAAATTTCAATGGTCAAATGGATCTCCCCTCTTGAAATCAAATGCTAATTGTCTATACAAGATCTTTTTTTTCGGTAAATATATGAGTCATTGTATTGATTTGAATATAAATTTTTTACATAGTGCCACTTCTGTTTGGCATAAATATGTTATAAACCCCCTATAGATATCCATACTACTACTACATAATTGATTACATCTGAGCCTCGTAGGCATCTATAAACATTGCATAATCAATTAAAAACTTCATACCTAATGCTTCAAACCCTACTCCCATACTCTGCTCCTACTACCTAGACATATACATGGAACTACAACTATATTACATGCCCAATACTTTACAAAAAGAGGGCATACCAGACTAAAATGCATAATTCAGACCAAAAAATTTCAAACAGAGCAAGGGCTTCTTGTATGCACCCTAAAATGGTTGCATAGAATATGGCCCCCCATTATTCAATTTATCAATTTCCTGAATCAATGCTTTGCAATATTTTCAATTTGAATCAATTTCCTAAGTGGTGGGCTTTCTTCCTCTTACTTGCCTTTTTAGGGATTTATCCCACATTTCTCTTGAGGATGCATTCCTCTCCATACTTTCCTTTATAAGGAGCCCTCTCCTTCTCATTTTGGAGGGATCAAATCAGAGATATAGAGTTTTTATGCTATTGTTATGCTGCAGGTTTGGAGAACAATTTTGGAGGAGAATTTGAGCACTTGAGCTTGGATATTGAAACTTCTCTCTTCTTTTCTTCTTCTTTCATGCCCCATGACAATCCATTTAGATTAATTTTGCACTTGCATATTAGATTAGATTCATGTTTCCTTTCATAGATTAATCTTGCATTTGTATTTCCTTTCATAGAATAATCATGCATTTTTATCATATAGATTAATTTCCTTTCTTGCATTGCTATCATATAGATTAATTTCCTTTCTTGCATTGTTATCATATAGAATAACTTTCATTTGCATGCACACTTGATGATCATGGAGACTAGCATTATTTCTTTTCCTCTTTGAATATCTCATTTTATGGTGTACTTGTAGGTGCACAAACTAGCTCAATCTGAGGGCCTCCATTACAAACCCTTGCACTCCTTGAATAGAGAGCTATGAGTCGCCATTCGAGACCTCATTCTTGAGCAATCTTGAATATAATGACTCATAGAAGTGTGACACATTTTTAGCACACACTTCTCACCCTAGCCACTTCTTATGCATTTCTTCCTTCGATTGGACTAGAATAAACATCCCATCACTCGTGTCAAATTTTCCATTTTTGCTCTTCCTTCTTGGCTTATTAGCGACATCCCCACCCTCCTCTAACCACAACTTTGCCACCAATTTTTTCAGAGTTGACTTCATCTTCCCTTGGTGCTATGTTTCCATACACTCCATCTCCTCCTCAGTGTGTTGCATATAGAACAAAAAACCTTCCCAACCTCCCCTTGCTTCAACAATCTATTTTTCTTTTGTCCTTGAAGAGTTTCAGAGAATGAATGACTGATATTCTCTTGATGCGCCCTCCGCAACCCGACACGGGCCATCCCCTGTCGTGATCCCAATACTCGGCTCAACTCTTCCCACAATTGTAATCGTCCCTCCTACCCACTCTGACAACACACAAAGACACATAGCCTTCAACACCTCCTCTCTACTGCCCAATTATAGTGCCCAGGCCAGAAATAGAGAGGAATGTCCAAGTTTATTCTCGATCTAAGGCCAGTTTTCAAGTACTATTTTCCTAACAGCTGAGTAATGCAACACCAGAATCGATCATCATCAAACTTGAAGAATCCACGCAGCCTCTGGATGGTGACTTCACCTCTGAAACCCGACAACTAATTTAGCGAATTGAGAGAAAAATAGCCTCCATTTTGTGCTGTCATTTTCTCCACTCACCAAAGTCGCTTTCATTATAGAAACCCTAGATTTTAAACAGGTTTTTGTTTACCCTTTTCAAAATCTTCCAAAAATTGCTCAAAATGCCACTTTCCCGGGCCCTAACATTGTAATGAGAGGGGGGTGATGATTGCTATGTCAGCTGTCAATTTTGGACACATGGTGGAAGATTAACATCATTGGTTTTAACCTCCCCTTCAAAGTTCAAAAATACAAGGCTTAATCAACTCCACTTTTAATCCACGACCACCTCCTAGTCGTTTAAGGGACTATGTTCTTCCAAACAACCCCCTACACTTTATGTTAGAGCATCAAAATGCAATCCTCTAAAATCTTCTATAAACTCCTCCTCAGCCTGGTCTAATAATGTTACCCCCACATTTGATAACTTATTTGCTACCTCATTTGCCTCCCGCAATACATGGGTAATCTTAAATTCCTCAAATTTTTTGAACATCAACTTAATCCTTCGAATGTGTTTGTTAAGGTATCACGTTCCTAATTCCCCTTTTATGATTCCATTGACAATTACCTATGAGTCTCCTTCCAAATGTAGTTTTCTCACCCTCATTTTCATTACCATTTTGATAGCAAACACTACAGCCAAACTCTCTGCCTCATTATTCGTGCCTATCGGGAGCCTCTTTGCTCCAATCATCAGAATATTTCCTTTATCATCTCTCGCCACACTCCCAATTCCTAATGGACTTGGATTGCCCTTAGAGGCTCCATCAAAATTAACTTTTGTCCACCCAATGTCTAGGGGTCTCCAAGATTCCATCCTGACCTATTCAGAAAGAGGTTGAGCCCTCATGTCTATACAAGATCTTAACCTAGATCCATTATGTGTTTAGTCACCTTAATAAAATATGGAATTTAAGCTTTGAAAAGAAAGATTGGTCCAAAATCTTGAAAGTCGAGTAGTCTAACAAAATTGAGCTAAAAAAATCTTGTTTTAGGTGGTAATTGTTGTTATAGAAACTTGTTATTAATCCTTGCCAACTACGTGTCAATTTTGTGGATTTCTAGAGGATGTTCCTCATATCTTCTTTCATTGCAAGTTTACTAGTAGTATTTGGGATATATTTATGGGTAAAGTAGTGGGGTGGAATGTGAATGATTTTGTGTCTTGGTTTGAAATTCTATCAGGCCATGTTAAATGTTTGAATTGTAAATATAATTTATTTTGGTTGAGTCTGTCCACTAAAATTTTGTAGTTTTTGTTGAAAAGGAGAAATGAACATAATTACCAAGGCAAGGAAATGGTCCTTCCTAAGTCCATTTGTTGAGTCACACTTTGATTGTGGAATAGGTCAGACTTACATTGAAAATGTCAGCAGATAGATTCATGAAAATTATGGAAGAAGGATCTTCCTATATATTTAAAGACAATATTCAAGCTGTAGACTATTGGCCTCAAGACTTGAGAAAGATTGATAAGAAATTTCACAATGAAATCTTGGATTTTTAGAATAAATATTATATAAGGAACATCAATACTAGTTGAAAAAGGAAGTAGTTCTGAGATTTTGAGGCTACCCATCAAAATTTTGACAACTCTAGCTGGAAGAGGATCTCACCACTCATTGGTGTGTTTTTGGGTTGAGGCTCATTTCAAATTAACACGATCATTCTTAAGGAAGTGGGCTAAGGTAAAAGAAGACTAGGAGCATAATGAATAAGAGCAAAAAGATAATAACAATGATTAGATTTTTTATTGATGTTTTTGCTATTATTTTGTGATAAACTCTTTAGATCTTGGATGATATAAACTCCACATGGTCAGAGAAACTGGTTATATTTAATTTTTGAATGCTTGTGAGCTGCTTAATGCGCTAATGTTGTGACCACTCAGGCCACTAAATGTATGTCAAAAGATAATAATATTTATGGTTACAAAAAGATGTTGAGATCGATCAATTGCATTTAAGTTATATTTAAAATTAAGAATACGATATTATTCTAATAACGAATAATATTTTTTTGTTCAACTATTAGTTAATTCTTTCACATTCATTTTAGGGACACTTATCATTATATATATTGATATCAAATTATTAGATGAATCACATTTCTCAAAATTCAGTATGTATGAAAAACCATTACTTTTAAAAAAAAAAAAGAGAGAAAATCTCCAAAATTTCATGTAACTGTTCCATAGTCCCAAAATTAATAAGCAACAATTACTAAACCCTATGCATGTTCTTATAGTCTGTTTTATCATAAGTTGAAGTCGTCCTTCCCAAATTCTTTATTTATACCCGTTCACTCGACACGTAATATAACCCTAGCGGGCGGATTTAGACTTTCGCGCCCGGGAAAATTACATTAACTAGGGTTTAGTTTATGTAACCTCGTGCCACGAAGAAACCCTGCTTAATTTTTCGTGCCACGAAGAAACCCTGCTTAATTTTCTGTATTATATTTAGCAGCTTAATAAGCTTAAAAAAATATTATAATTTTCTCATGACAAGATGCGAATTACATTGAAATGGTTTTTAAAGCAACGAAAATCATGATTCTGATTTGAAAAATAAAATAAATAAAATCGAGCTGCCTGCTACTTAGGATTTGATATAGCAAACGAACAAAATCAAAGAATTCTGGTCGGCTCTCGAAGGTAAGGGTTTCTACTGCAGTTTTGGTTAGTTTTTCGTAACAATGTAGCACAGTAAATCATTCTGTTGTTGAGTTTTAGTGCAATTTCAGGGTAGGATTTTTTCTTTGAAAATAAGTTTAACTTTTTTTTGAATTAGATAACTTCACAGTAAGATTTGTTAATTTTTGCTTTGGAAATTAATAAAACAAAGAGAAATTCAATGCTTGGAGGCTTCCGTTTGGTCTTCATATTTTGCACGTGTGCTTCTGGGATCAACGTTTGCTAGTTTTTTAAACTCTAAAGCTCCGGAGTTGAGCAAAAATCGAATGTATGCGATTTTTACAGTGTTTAAAGTTTTGATTGCTTGCTTCTGAGGTCACTGTGCACTGTGTGAGGACCTTTAATATTTAAACTTCAAAAGAGAGGAGAAATTGGGCAAGTGAGACACAAATTCGTGGTGTTTCCATGAGTTTTATCAAGGACTGAGCTCAATAATTTATACTTACCTCGTGCTCATGGACACCAATTTTGGGAAAAGAGATTCCTTTATTTTGTTTTTAAGGGGCTTTTATGGTTCAACATTGCTAGATGCCATTTATCTGGATTAACCTTGTTGAAATGTTTAGTAATTGGCATTCCTTCGATGTCCCATCTTTCATGAGCAGAGATTCAAAAGAGTTTTAACATTATTTTTTGTGTAGTGTTCTTTGACATCAAACTTTGGGTAAAGAATTTTGTGTCTTCTTTTGATTAAATAGTGAGGGATCTTTTGGGGCTTTTACCCGAAACAAAACATAAATCCTTAGAATAGAAATGTTTTATAGTCCAAAAATCACGACAAAAACAATCATCAAGAAGACCAACATTAGCAGACTACTCAGAAGGCTTCCATTCATTAACACCAAAACCAGAAGGAACATCCCAGTCCGCCACTTACTACATCACCACCTCATCTTGCTCTTAAGAAATTTTACCAGTCCCATCACCCCTTCCAAGCACCCCGAATGCAAGGAACTTGATGCCCTGGAAAACCTCCCCACTTCTTTGATCTTGACAATGTTTCAGAATGGCATAGTCAGAGTGCTAGACATTTGCAGATGCACCTCAGCATCAGTCACCATCAAGTTCTTTGCAACTATACCCAAATCAGAGCAGTCTGTTTGTAACCTGTGTAGCTTCCTGTAAATTTTGAGTGTTTTCTTTCTGACCAGACTAATGTCCACCATAGTTGTCACCAAGGAGGGTCCAACCTCCTTATCATCTTTCTCCTTTGGCTCCTCCATCACCAGTCCTGAATCAGAAGAGTATTCTGGCAGAAAAAGTTCTCGACAACCATGTCCACATCATCAGAGGTTTATTCCTGAACAAAATCCTCCCAGGCGGAGCCTTTGACCTCAGAGGGCAAGAAACACCCACACCATCATTCCTCATCACTGCTTTAACAATCCTGAGGGCAGCCATATCCTTGCACAGGAAGATATATTTCAGACATCTATCAGAGACTCTTCTCTCTATAAGTAAAATGGTACATAATCATCCCCTTTGCACAACAATCACGAAATCCACCACTAATTTGAAGGACAACTCTAAAAGCCACCATGTGGCTTAAGCAGGAATCAAAAGATTGCCTATTGTGGCTTTAAGGCTAACTGTTCCCTGAGGCCTGACCAAGATTCGGGGAGCATACCATCTAATGCTGTCAAATCCACTCCCCATACCAATGGGAGAAGAACACAACATCAAAAGAAGCAAGAATCAAAAGAATGCCTATTGTGGTTTTAAGGTTAACTGTTCTTTTAGGCCTGACCAAGATTTGGGGAGCATAACATCTAATGCCGTCAAATCCACTCCCCATACCAATGGGAGAAGACCACAACATCAAAAGAAGAACAAATGCCCTTTCCCCTCCCCAATAGCACTGAATTTTCCAATTAGGATAATTGACTCTATGGAGACCATTAATAACATTAAAAGAGTCTCTTTCAACCAGGACTTTTTAAAATCCAAGCGAAGAGGCCAAAGATAACCTAGCAACCATAGCTTCCCACTCTGCTCCATTATTTGTTCAACAACCAAGATTAAGAAAACCACTGCGAACAAAGTTGCTTTGCTCATCTCTAATCACTACTCCTGATCCAGCAAGATTTGGATTTTCTCTGCAGGCTCCCTCAAAAGTTAATCCTTGGAAATCCTTCCATAGGTCTCAATCATACAAAATTCTTTCTTGCAAACTGTTTTGTCTCTCACCTCATTAACTGTGCAAATCTCACGTATTTTGTACGGATGAGATTTCTACAATTTAAACATTAACTGATGTCATTTTTAAGTATTGACTATATTGAAGTATCTTGTACTGTTATTCTGTTAATAGCTCTTATTACATTAATTTTGATTTTGAAACAGTTTAGCATTATTATATAGCCGATTTTTGAAAATTTCTTGCATCTGAGTCAATTCCTTTGTTTACTAATGTATTGGATCTATCTTCTTGATCCCTTCTTGGTTTGTTTGATGTTGTGATAAGCAAACATTTCTTGAACTAGCTATTTAGAGTATATAAAATGAGAGTTATTTATTCATTGACCTAACTTTTATGATTAGTGATTCAAAAGAGTTTAACATTTTAAATATCATAATTTTGATTAACTGCAAAGAGTATTTAGTACTTTGATTGATTTCTTCAGTCATCCAGCTTTTATAGTTATTGACAGGTGCTATATCTTCTAAGCTTGAATGGTCCAATTGACACTCATTGCATCGGGCGATGGCATTAGCTTTGGATGATTTGGACAGTCATCTTGATTTTCATAAAATTCCAGTCATAGATTTGCGATATTTGTCTCAAGATGAAATCAATTGTGCGGCACAATGTACGGATGAGTATTTGGACCTGCGGGTTGATGATATTGTGATCCCTAAGATAGACCGGTCTATTTTTAACGAGAGCGCTGGTAGTCGGAAGCAAACTTATTCAAGGTTGCGTCTATCTCAGAGAAGAAAGCAGCAACTTGGTGGCGTTACAAGACGGAGAGCTGGGCTGCTCAGTGTGTCAAGACACTCAATTGGAGGTGGAAGGAACCATGAAGGTGCATCTGATCTAAATGATAATAATCATATTTTGCAGCTGCTGAGGCAGTTGTTTATGAAAGGAGAGCGTCCTTCTCTATGTAAAATTAGTGGAGACCAAATCCAAAAAGATGCATTGGCTTTACAGTCAACTCATCTTCCTTCTCTTAACTCAGCAAGTGCCAGCAATCCCTCTTCAAATAGTACCCTTGACCTTGAATCCGATGTTATATGCCCACCCAAAGTAGAGGACAATTTACAGCTGGTTGAAAGCAACAATGCCATTCAGGATATGCAGATTGAGAGTTCTATTGAAAGGATAGAAGATAAAATATGTGATGATGCTAGTGTTATTTCAGATGCAAAGATGCAGCAGGCGTCAATGACAATGTCTCTGGACATGGACAGGAATAAGATTACACTGGATGAAAGCTTGGATAGACCCAAAAAGAAGCTGAGAACAAAAGAGGATGCGAGACGGAAGGGACAGCATGTTAATGCAGAAGACAAACTTGTGCTCAAAATACCAGGGGATACACAGGATTATTCACTGAAAAACTGCAGCCCAATTACAACCATTTGGAATGCAGGAGTTGAGAATGATAAAACAGCTGATGTCACCTCTGATACCATTAAAACAGTTGTCAGATGTATACAGGATGAAACTACAAGTAACTGCTCGCAGAGTGATCAAATATCAGCAGATATGAATAATTTTGTGACACAAAATTCTGCTTATACTAGTGACATTAAGCCTTTGGCTATGCGAGAGCCATTTGTACCTCAACTGAAGAGAAGATTTCGAACTTTAGAAACAGAAGCAGATCTACAAGTGTTTTTTGAGAAATTGGGTGGGGAATGGGCATCCAAAAGAAAGAAACGTAAGATTGTGGAAGCTGAAGATTTTGTTCAAGGATTCCCTAAAGGTTGGAAGGTTCTGTTGGGAGTTAGAAAGAAAGATAGTCGTTTCATAATTGAATGCCGCAAATATATAAGGTATCATTCTTCTTTCTCTTCCTTTCTATTCAAAGATTGTGAAAGAAGTGAAGTATAAACATGTATGCATAGGATGGAGTGGCTATTTTAAAATTTTTGAGTTTGGTATCTATGATTTTCTCCCTTTTTGTCATAGGTAAACCTTATTTTTCAAGCATGGTAGTGTTTGCCTTTGTTAGAAGAGGCATTGCATAGTGGTATTATGAGTTTAGCTGTATTGAAAAGGAGCATATGCTTCTGACTCTTTCTTTGAAGTGCAGTCTGTATGCCATATTGATATTAGATTGGAATGATAATTTAGATTATGTTTACGCAAGCAGATCTGATAATTGCCATATAATTATTTTCTCCTAACAAATAATATTCAATTAGATGAAAATTCCTTGTGCTTCCTACAGTTTTCATTCTTCGAAGATAAATTGTTTTGCTCTTTTAACAGCATCTTGGAAGACTTGCATCCACACAAATGTGTTTGATAGTAAAAAAGATAGATATCAGTTATTACAATATTGATTTATAAATTGTGCGGCTAGTGTTGCTTCCACAGTTGGAGCAAAATACATCAATAGGAAGTTGAGCTAGATTGTTTGCACAGCTAATTTTGTTTTACAAGGATACACATATGGCGTGATTTTTAGAAGTAAAGGATATTCACCATAGTACAGAATAAAATATTGTCTATGTTGAATGATAAATGGAGTGCCATATGAAAGCACAAATTATTTAGTAGTAGGAAATAAAACTCACACCAAGTTTGAATACCTATGATACATTAAGTTTGTGGGATAGAGATGGGAGGAGACAAGTGGATGATCCTTGGGTTGAATTCTTTGGGATGCCTTTTTTTGTGCTTGGCTGTTAAAAAATAGGGAAAATTGAAAGATATAGGAAATTTGAAATATTCATATGATAATGATA
The DNA here is from genome assembly GCA_018584345.1 of Thuja plicata. Classification (NCBI taxonomy): domain Eukaryota; kingdom Viridiplantae; phylum Streptophyta; class Pinopsida; order Cupressales; family Cupressaceae; genus Thuja; species Thuja plicata. The sequence continues at coordinate 463,574 of MU223908.1, forward strand.
AGGTATTCCTCGTATACATTGTAGAATCTTAATACATAAGATTAAGGCTGAATTGAGATTTCACATGAAAGTCAACAATCAAATGAACAAAATTTAATTGCGTTCATTGTCAATGTGCATTTATTATATAAAAATTAAATAAAATGCCCAAAGGCTGCAAGTTTAAACTACAAAATGACATAACTATAGAAAATCTGCTGCTCCTACTAATCAACATCCGCTAACACTGCATCAAAATTGGAGTTTGGATCCGAGTTATACCTATGGACATGTGATTTGAAGCATTATAGCAATACTCTCCAAGATAAAGCCACTAAATCCATGTTATTTGCTGCCCTGTGATGGTCAAATATCTTTCAATCCATATATTCACAATATTTGTTTTCATATCTGTTTAAGGGTGATAGTTATTGCTAGGAGTCAATTTTACTTGTCAATCAAAAGAGCTCTTGTTGAAACATGCTAAGGAATTTGTTGTCCTTATCATTGCTAATGAAATTTTAGGCAACCCATGAAATCTAAACACCTCTTTGAAAAACAAATCAGTCACTTGTGGTGCCGTATACTTGGAAGATATAGCATAAAAGTGAGCATACTTAGTGAGTTTTTCAACTACCACAAAATTACAATTCTTATGATGTACCTGTGGAAGGCTGATGATAATATCCATGAAAATACTCTCCTATTTCTAATAAAGAAGGGGTAAGGGCCGCATTATCTTGCTGGAAATGCTTGTTTTGTTTTCTTTTGTTGGCATACCATATACTCTCTAATGTGCTTAAGAACATCTCCTTGGAGTCCATTTGTTCACAATCTCTTTTTGATTAGGAATGAGTAAGGGCCGTAATAATTTTGTTGGAAGTGCTTGTTTTGTTGGCATACTATATCCTCCCTAATGTGCTTAAAAACATCTAAAATATCCTTCAATCCATTTGTTCACAATCTCTGTTTGCTCATTCATTTGAGGGTGATAGCTAGTGGTAGGAGTCAATTTTGTACTTGCCAATCAAAAGAGCTCTTGCTAAAACAAACTAAGGAACCTATTGTCCCTAGCACACACAATGAAATTTTAGGCAACCCATGAAGTCTAAACACCACTTTGAAAAGCAAATTAATCATTTGTGATGGTTTATACTTTGAAGATAGAGCATACTTAGCAAGCTTGTTTTGTTTTCTTTTGTTGGCATACCATATACTCTCTAATGTGCTTAAGAACATCTCCTTGGAGTCCATTTGTTCACAATCTCTTTTTGATTAGGAATGAGTAAGGGCTGTAATAATTTTGTTAGAAGTGCTTGTTTTGTTGGCATACTTTATCCTCCCTAATGTGCTTAAAAACATCTAAAATATCCTTCAATCCATTTGTTCACAATCTCTGTTTGCTCATTCATTTGAGGGTGATAGCTAGTGGTAGGAGTCAATTTTGTACTTGCCAATCAAAAGAGCTCTTGCTAAACAAACTAAGGAACCTATTGTCCCTAGCACTCAATGAAATTTTAGGCAACCCATGAAGTCTAAACACCACTTTGAAAAGCAAATTAATCGTTTGTGATGGTTTATACTTTGAAGATAGAGAATAAAAATGAGCATACTTAGCAAGCCTATTAACTACTACAAAATTGCAATTCTTGCCATGCACTTGTGGAAGAGTGATGACAAAATCCATGGAAATCCTCTCCTACTGATAATTAGGAATGAGTAAGGGCTACAATAATCTTACTGGAAATGCTTGTTTTATTTTGTTTTGATGGTATACCACACACTCCCTAATGTACTTAAGAATGTCTCCTGTTATCGACTTTTCTTGCTACCTTCAGTCCTAACTCCCAAGGAGAAACACAATACTAGAACATGGGATTGGGGATCTAGAACATGTAATCTGCAACTATCAACAGACCGAAGACAAGAAAATGCAACAAACAAGGCATGAAAGCCTTCGACACTTTGAGCTCCACCAAACTTAGGAGGGTATTCCTAATTCACAGATATGCAATATATGATAAACTCATTCTGAAGAGCAAACTACAGACCTTAGACGTGGATGGTTCTCAGCCTTAATGTAGTGGGTGTGCATATTACACCAATTCAATGCACAATCCCATTTAACTTTAAAATTGCTGAGAACAATACTAATCTACACCTACACCTAACAACATGAAATTAAAATGATTTTGATTTGCCCCTCAACTGTATTTCTTAAGGTTAAAACATTCTAGACCAGCGCCTATTCCATCGGACGGTAGAGTCAAATAAGATAAGTCATATTCATTTTCCCTAACAATGTAGAAACAATTAAGAATCAAATTACCTTATAATGCCTTGATTTACTTTAAACCCATATTCTCATAAATTCTTTTTACAAATCAAACCACATTCCCACACTCGTTAATTATTTTAAGCATTTAGTCCATTCATTGAAAGAAAGCTGAAAATAATTGATACAAATCCATAAACAACAGATAGATGAGCTCAGATATGCTTTATATTGAACTCATATGAAATGTTTGAATACAATTTGGAGACAATATTATAATAACATATAACACCCTTTTGATTCAAACTTGTCTTTGCATCTGAATTTTCATACAACTTAAAACATTCTAACTATGACCTCTAAAAACTTAACACTATTCTATTATGCTGTCTACAAATACCATTTTCAGAAGAAATAAACAGGGTCTGGGATTCTCTTCATAGGATAAAGAATGCAACAAGCTTCAGACCCTTTACAAATCAAAACATAACAGTAAAGATTCTATTTCTATTTTTATTAATCTCTAGCGAGGCAAAGATGGCTGCAAGATTGTTAATCCTGAATGCATCAACAAAATAGAGAATCAAATCTTGTACTTGTTGAAGAAGAAGTTGAAAATCCTGGTAATGTGTCCACGAACTGCATGAAGAACTTGAATAGAAAAAAAGAGAAAGGTAGTTCAGAAATAGACAATGGCACTGATCATACCCTATCACCTTATCACCTTCAAATAGCTTCACAGTTTCATTCCTGACTATGTGGAGCACCCATGGCATAACTGAGTCAGGCAAGGTGTCCAATGCAGATAACTGTTCAACTGATTCAAGTCTGATAATGGCCTTGTCATCACAAGTTCAACCAACTTAGCAAAAATCCAAAATTTAAAAAATGTAAGGCCTTATCCAACTAACTCTTCTTCGTCAGAAACTCCTGCTCCCATTCAACTCCATCAAGTTTATTAGCCCTTGAAAACTCTGCAGCTGTTCAACTTGACCAACAACCTCCCTCCGTCTGGCATCGGCCACTTCTCTAGCATCTGAAATAAACTCAGAATACCCAATTTCAAAGCTCAACATCTTATCAATAATACTGTTAAACTGATCAATTTTAATCTCCCCATCATCAATAATCAAGGCCTGAACCACTGGAACAATGAGATCGTTTTAGCAATGTCTCGATTTTAGGTTTAACCAATTGTTCTTTTCCCTCAAAAAAGGGAAGCAATGACACAACAATCTCTATATTTTCCCTTGTTCCCATGAAAATAGTGGGTAGATCCCTGAATTGAGCAACAATTTCTAACTTCTCCATCAGACTTGATTTTGGATGCCATCTTTTGTACAAGGGTTTTAAAATGGAAATACAACCAGAGCACAATTGCTTTGATCACAACAAGGAACTGTACCCTTCGTGTACCCCATCTAATTTCAACTTGAGTTTACTAACTCCGTGGCCAAGAACCTCCATGAGGGTTTCCATACTTTTCTTCAAGGCCAATCCTTGTGCCTGCTTTGCATCATCTTCTAACTGTTGAATTCTTCTTGCATAATCATCAATTTTATCCATAGCTTCCTTAGAAGCAAGGGTCCCTTCTGGTGCTGTATGAACTGGAATATTTTCAGTAACTTGCTCTGTCTGAGTGGATGATGGGAACATCATGGTATACTTGGCTAGCTGATCCTTTAAGAAGGCATTATCCATGTATAGCCCTATTGGATTTCTTGGATAGCATAACATGGTCCTTCTGTAGTTCTCTGAACATAGCTTCCTTTTTTATTGCAGGCTTCCTTTTTAACTGCAGTAGCTTGTGATAACATGGCAACATGAGACAACATAATGGCTGCCTCTACAACTGATGTATTCTTCACTGTTTAACAATTGCATTACCCCTTCTTTCCTCTCCTATCTCAACCATTTGGGGCTTCTGCGTGGTAGGGGCAATGCCCAAATTGCCAAAATTTGAGACTTTGAGTCTAATCCCGAACCTGAAATAAAAACAGGGTCCTTCAAATTCTGAAGTAAAAACAGGGTCCTTCAAATTCCTTACTTGGTCAAGAAGAAATAGGTTTGTAAATCCCAACCCGGGAGCAAAAGCATTCCACTCTCCATCACCAATTTCCTTGCATCTTCCACTGAAATATTTATATCATCATGGTTAAAATTCTGAAGAGTAGAAAGAGCAACCTGATTATGTTGCTCGGGGTCAGCCCCTTGTCCATCCTGCTCCAACCTTTTCTGATACTCTCTGCCTTTGAGTTTCAGTAGCAGTCCCTTGAACTCTGTTGAGTGCACAAATTATCTTCCATGAATTGTTTGCTGCAATCAATCTTTCATCACTGAATTTGGTTAAAGGAGCTTCCTTATATATATATATATTCATCCTGTCCTCAGGGTCCAGGGACATCATTTAACTGCTCATGAAGTCTCCATGTGGGTTGATCAACCTCATTATCGTTGCCCCCACCTCCACTCTCAACAATTTCTTCTTCCTGAACAGAGTAACCCACTAGAGGTTCAAATTTCTCTCTTGGCTGCAGTCACATGTGTAGGGCTAGCCCTATGTGCTGATATGGTATCATCCCTATGATCTTTTATAACAATCCCTTTTAATTTTTGTTGATGTGGAGGGGATGGGGGTGAAGTTCTTTACTCTACTTGTGGGAGCTTTCCACAAATCTTGTCATAATTCTGCATCATAGCTTCAATTCTTTGAAGGACATTCAATTTTGGAAAGAAACTAGGGAAGCTGGGATCAAGATCCCTCTTCAATTTCTTTCCTCTGATTAAATCTCTCCACTTCTTCCTTCTGGTCTGAACATGTGCTTTTGACAACATCCTCTTCAATAGCACCTCATGTGGATAGGTAGTTTTTTTGTTCAGCAATCTAACCCATACTAGGCCCATGAAGCCCTCTGGATCACAAAACTTGTTTGGACCAATCTCCAATTTATATTGTTTTAGAAAAGTATTAATAGATTCAATGGCCTTGTGACTTAATGAGAACTCATAAACATTGATAAGTCTAGGCAGGAAAGTGCCTCTCTTTTGCCCTGCTAGATATTCTTTTAAAATCAACAACAGTTGCCAAAACAACTCCATGGCAGCAACTCTCTGTAGAACAAATATAGGCAGTACATGGGGAGGCTGTGGGCATCCATAAATTCTGATCTTTGGTTACCTCATCATGGTAGAACCAATTCCCCCAATTATGATCAAACTGCTGGCTGGGCATCTGTGCCTTTAGTCTCAATGGATTCTTTACCAATATAGGCAACCTATAAAAAATCATCTACCCCTAAGAGCTTTGTAATCGGATAAACAAACAATTTTTCAAACAAAACATAACTTGGCCTCAAACAGGGTTTCAAACAAAACATAACTTGGCCTCAAACAATTCACATCCCATGTGTCCAACACTGAACGGGAGCTCTGTTACCAGTGTCATCAATCTTCTGCTGCTTCCATCTTGGGTCTACATGTTCAAAATTGAAATATAAAATCAAATGACACAACAGTGATTAGTGCTTGAAATTGATAACCCATGGCCTTTTCCTGTATTTTGACCAATCCTTCATGTATTTCCTTAACAAGATAGCCCACAAAAACACAATCAATGTTCACATCAGGGTTTTGTATTGCCATGGCCATGCACATCAATCCAATAGGTATCCTTTTCTCCACATAAAAACCTAAAACCTGGCACAATGCATGGTATGTGTATTTGAAATAGAACTCAAATGAATCAATTTCCAATTGCTCTTGTTCTATATCCTTGAGGGGAATTAGCTTATGTTTGTGTACCTTAGGTCTATATCTAGGCACTTTAGCTCGCCTAAGAGTAACCCTATGAGTTTTGTAAATTTCTCCCTCTTTCTTCAGATCAATATCAGTACATGTGGCACCAAAAATCATAAAGGCCTCTGATATGCTCTTCCTATCAATTGTGACCAAAGCCTTTCCATCTCCTCTTCTAATGGTCCTAGGTGCAGGGCAATATGCTTTTGCCAACAATCTCAAAAATTCCACATCCATAAAGACATTAGTTACAATCTGTTTGGCAAGGTTCAAGTTCCATGGGTTGCATACTGGTGGCAGCTTTATATGGGTTTGATAGAAAAAGGTAAATAAAGCCCAACCTTTATTTATAGCTGCCACCAGTATTGGCCCTTCTACAATCATGACAGCCATCACTCCATGCAAACTCATTCCTTCTACAATCATGACAGCCATCACTCCATGCAAACTCATTTGTTGACTGGGCTAAGGTAGACCTTGGGAGAAGATCTAAATAATCTTGATGCAGGGGCCTATTTTTTGGTTTTTGACTAGGGGCATATGCAGCTGGTTTTTCCCCACTCATTTTTGATATACCCCAAACCCTCCAAAAACTAGGGCAACAGATTGAATTTCCACAATCACCCCAGAAAAAACCCTTAAACCAATTTTGCTTCAAACAATTCTGAGAGAAGTTCAAACTTATTGTTTTTACGCCGATTCAAAATCCTTGAAAGCCTTTGAGAGTACTTTGCTTGCCACTAGTTTTTGCTTGGCTTTTGAGAATGCGAATGTGACAATTATGGCAAAAATCCTGTATTTATACATCGCCAACTTGCATTCTTTTGTGCCATCTTTTCAAAATAAATTTGTATGAAATGAATAGGATGTCATCAATTAGCCGTGCTATATCTCCCTTTTAAATCTCAGCCGTTGATCCTTCCGATGTGAAGTTGCATGATGGAGTGAAAATCCTTTGACTTCTCTTTGACATGGCCTTCCGCCTAGCATGGCATTGACATGGTGACAATCCATTCGTTTGACCCCTTTAAGTCGGGTAACAACTTAAAATACCTTGAGGTTAAAAAACCTTTTCTTTCATGTGTGTCCCGCTTAACACGTGTCACCCAATTGCAACATCATGGGTACTTCCATCAACTGGCTCCTTCATCTTGCAATGCTCCAAGATTTTACCTTCTAGACACGTGTTAGCATCTCGCAACATCACACCGTTTCTACCTTCTCACCTATTAATCTTGCGGAGGTGCGATCTTATGACACGTGTCCCTAAGCTACTTTTGTTTTGTTAGACACTTGTCATTCCTTCACAACATCCTATGTACCTTCTAGCATACATCATCAACCCCCACGATCATGTGATTCGAGTCTCTCTTGTAATCTTCCTCTGCACCCCACAAAATCTCAACTTGACAACCATACTTATGAACATCCCTTGCGTTGGTGCGATTTACCTTTACTTTCCTTAGCTGGCCTAGTTCACACACATGGTGTTCAATCACACCCTTTCAGGTTGACAACTCCATACATCAACATTACTTGCGGTCATGTGACCTCCATTCTATTCCTTCAAATTGTGAGATTGAAAGGGACACGTGGCAAATTTTTGCATCATCTCACCCTTTGTGTGCTGACATCATCCTTTGTTGCGATGGTGCGATCTCCATTCTCGGCATGACACTTAGCAGCATCTTGCAACATTGCAAGCAAATTGCAGACTGCTATCTTTTAGCTGTAATCATGAGATTAACATTGTCATAACTTCTAACGGTTCATCGCAAGATCGCAAGCTCCTTTGGTGTATGCGATGATGCGATATGACTTTTGTTGTAACAACTAACAATCCATTGCAAGATCGCAAGCCTCTACAACAGTTATGTCTAGTGGTTGCAATGGTGCGGTAGGGACTTCTTTATATTGTGCACTAGGAACTGTGGTCTTATGAGGGCTAATCGCACCTCCGCAAGGCTATTAACATGGTCGTGAGTTTCACTTGCGGTGATGCGATCTAACACTTAAAAACTTTTAATTTGCATGTGCTCTTAGGTTATAACTTAAAAGGTGGTCGTTTCATTAGGAAATGAGACATACCTAACAACATTTGAACCATACAACATTTAATCGACGCTTAGCTTTTAGACCAATTAACCATGACCAAAGACAAACATAAAATGATTGACGGAAAAGGTCACTAATGAAAAATAATGTGTGAGACTTTAGGGCAAAATAAGATCGATCATTCAATATACCTGAAACCAGAATGTGAAATGTCTAAACAAAAGGTGCAAACTCTAGAAGCCATGGAACACAAATAAGCAAAGGGAAAGGTCTTCTAACACCTTAGACAAGATACATGAGGTACTTAGACTCATGCAAGACCCTCCCTGAAGTTTCCTAGGTCCTCGGTGTCACGGATGAGCTCTATCAAGCAATGACTTCCACTCCAATGCCACAAACACCATCGAAACAAACTCAAAACCTTCCCAAAGTTTCTTCAAGGGTTCTGTGACTCATTTAGCTTCACAACGCAATTGAAACGGAGCCAAACGAATTCTTTGAGCTTCTAGAATTCTATCCATACTAAACTAGGGTTAAGCTTGCACAATTGCAAGGGATTGGCACCTTTGTTCACCAAAAGGGCGCTTTTGTTCACCAGAAAGGCACTTTTATTCAAGGCAGAAATGTGCTTTGGAAAGCATAAACAACTCACCCTAAACTTCCTGAATTCAATCATAACACACTCAACTACATTCCAACTGAAGGAATACCACATTTGAGCACTTTACAAGGCATGCTGTGTGTCCAAAATGGACCCACAATGACACCAAAACTCGTGAATCCTACTTGGATTCACTTGAACTCAACCAAGTTCACATGATAACAATGAGAGGGAAACAAGACACTTTCAACACTCTATGACACTACAAGACGTCTATGTTCATTTTATGCACCAAATGAAGTGTTCCTATGATAACCTTCAAGGTACAACATGTGCTTATTACGAAAGATTGCATAACAAGCATGCCTTGTAACACTAGTGCATGTGCACATGCAACATGCTAAACCTTAACCAATTAAATTCTTAAACAAATACTAACTGTTTCATAGGAAATGAAACTTTTCTATTAACTAACTATTTAACAGAAAGTAACTATTTCCCTTTCACATGAATATGAAAAACTTCCAATAACTTATTTAACTGACATTAACATAAAGAAAATTCGATATTTAAAATAAATTGCTTTTATGTGACAATAGAATAGCTAACAGTATAAAAGTAATTCATTTGGAAAGGAAATTAATGGAATAACTAAAATAACTAACCATATGCATGAGATAACAAAAACCTATAAAAGAAGGGAGTGACTGTGCTTTGTTCCTTTTTCGGTATTTGTTCTTGATGTCTTCCTGGGAGAGGGAGAGCATTTTCAGAGGCTTTACGTCCCATCCATTGACCTTACGATCCCCCGCACAATTCCTTTTAGAAGCAGCCTAGCCTGTAATGCCCCGCCAAGGAACCCTTGGAAACCAATGGGTCAAATACACACTAACATTATTTTTTTGAAACAATAAGATAAAACATACATAACATAGTGCAATAAAAACCAAATGCATAAGCATAATTATAACTTCAATGATCCTCAAACGATCGTGCACTAGCGGAAGACTAATTCACTTTCAAAGGTTCCATGACAATTCTAAACACTTAGCAAGAATGAAAAGGACACATTCAAGCCATCACATGAGAGTCTGGAACATGTCCACAAACCTCATGGATCAAGACCAGGCCATCGTCAACGATCGTTAATCGAGGAGACAAGCTCATCCTTGGTGATACTAAGGCAATTCATTTTAAGCCCAAAGAAGTAAAATGATGATAAACATAACATACGGAATCAAAATTCCTACTGTGAATACTTGAAAAGCATTCCGGGGAGAAAGGGTATCCAAATATGAAATTACTTTTCTGATAGACCCTCGAGAAGTACCCACTGTTTCGAATGCGCTAAAACTTTCATCATGTGCGCTAGACTGAAGGTCATATGCGCTACTCTGTAGCTCATATGTGCTAAACTGTGTAGCATATTCACTACACTGCCCTGCAAAGTGCAAATTGGCCTAAAAACAGTCCGGGATGGAGTTTTCTCAATCTGACAATTGGGTAGGCTTGCCGACACCAACACAACATAAAATACAGGTTTGCTCCACATCGGGGAGTACTAGATACATGTAAATCAAGGCAATACTCACTCGATTGCACAATTGCATAAAACATAAAAGAACTAATCTAAGAACGTAAACATCAATAACATATACATAAATCAATGGAGGAGATAAGGGAATAGCGTCAAGTACTCAATGTTCGGTATCTCAGACTCTGGAGGAAGCCACCACTTGTACACTGGTCCCCAGTAGTGGTAAAGTGCAACACCGCCCTACCATATGGAACCCTCAGGCCCACCCTATCGTGCTTGCAGAGAGTCAATCAACCACAATCACAAGGTACACACACAAGCAAGGAGTGGCTAACACACACACCAATCAAATGCATAATCTCAGAGGACGAAACAGAGGTCCAGTGCAATACATAGGTGTAGAATGCAGTAATACATGGAGATCACTGAACATGAGAACCAAGGTACAAATACAAGCCAAATACAACGCAATCATAGTACACTAGGGTACTACTCAGTACTACAAGACCTAGACACAAGAGTACCAACCATAGGGAGTATCCATGCTCGCACGGGGCAATCTTGACATCTGGGGCTCAAGTACCATCTACCACCCGCACGGGTCACTCATGACATCCAGGGATTCAATGGTTTCCACTTCTCGCACATGTCGATCCTGACATCCGGGGATACCAATTAATCTTGATTAGTGTTTAAACCCAATTTGTTTTATTATGTTATCACTTTTTAAGAAATTTCTTACGTGGCCTATGCGACCACTTCTGGGCCGGGGTTCACGTAAGGAGCTACTCCCCATGCCTACTCAACGTACCTAGTCTTATGACTCGATATCAAAGGACGAAGACCAAACAAGAAGCTCGTCCACTCGATCTACACCGAGGACATCAGCAAAACACTTCGTCCACTTGGTCTACACCAAGGATGGGAATAATAGACTGTGTCCACTTGGTCTTCACCAAGGACATGATACAACATGGCTTGTCTACTTGGTCTACATTGAGGACATGAGCATAAAACATACACCGTCTACTTGGGTCTACACCAAGGACGTTTGGGTTTACACAAAGGACATGGAATAACATAAACATCCACAAGCAAGGAAAGCAAGAATAGACTCTCAAGTCAAAAAGCCACAAGAAACATGGTAAACTCCATTGGTTTCAAACCAAGAGTTTGGGGTCACTGGGACCTCGACATAGGAGCATAGCTCAACTAAATGCCTAGATGCGGTCTCATCACCCTACCTCCACATATCACATGCGAGCTCAACTCAGCATGGAAGGTACCAATACAAAAGGCAATACAACAACAGTTAAGGCAATAACAAGAGGATAACTCAACTCCCAAAACACTCGAGGCAAGAAATCGAGTAAATGCAAAACTAGGCCAAATAACAAGTTGCTCGATTGACCACTTTGCCAAGAGCACGGATTCCCATGGAATCCATATATCATCTCGCTAAAACACGAGGAAGGCTCAAAATACCCAAAAGCATTAAAATACCAAATTTTGGCAAAACCCGACAAAGTATGAAAATTGTCATTTTAACATCAAAAGGGTAAGTTCGGCTCACGATAGCAAATATCCGGAATGTCCTCTATCAATTCCGATTCCATGATCCTACTACAAACATGAAGTACTAGAACATCCAATAGTTCAATTTTTCCAAATATGGCAACAAATAGGTTCTGGATGGCACACAAAACAAGGCAAGCTAAAAAATGAAACTTGGTTTCAAGCTACGAAATTAAAACCCATTTGAGAGAATACACCCAACATCCCAAATCTAAAATAAAATTCTAGTTCCGGACACTCATGAAAAAACGCGGAGCATAACATTACTAAAACCCCAAATTTCGAAAATGAAAACATACACTTGCTCATATAATCCCAATCGGGTGATGGAAATAAACAAAATCGTGGGGGAATACTAGTTCTCAACCCACTAATCTATTGCAACTTATCTCAATAAAAAATACAGAGTCAATAAAAAATGGTGCGATGCCCTACTTTACACCAATTGAGGGAAAACCGGAAATGAGAGAAGAAAATAAACTTACCGCAAAAGTGCAAACGACTCTACAGGAAGGTGAGGAATTGCGACACGAATCCAACGAGCTGGTACCCACATGAATCTAACAACCGGATCAAGCACAACAAGCAAATCTCTGATTTTCTCCAAAGCAATTTTGGGGCAAAAATCCAAATTCTCAAAAACAAGCGAGGAATAATTCTAATTCCTCCAAGAAAAAGTACTTTTTGCCAAAAGGCCAAAAAGACTTCAAAATAAAGTCACTTACAAAATTAAGCAACTATAAACTTTCCCAAAATAAATTAAATCAATTCCAATAACATGGAATTCAATTGCGGCTAATTAGCTGACAAAACAATTAAATCCCCAAACACATTAAAATCAACATTTTAAATAAATATCATCCCTGAAATTTAGGTGGAGTGATGTCTAATATCTGTTCACTGAAACACACAAACATCAAGTGAAACTGCTCACAATAAAAATAGCCGAAGCACATATAAGAATAATAAAATGTGCCTAATGGAACATTGACGCTCTAGTGATGCGATTTTTGTATGTATTAGAATGTCACGACACTGGTCATTCAATATTCTAATCCTCAATGTACATTCATTTAAATTAAACATTGCATTTAAATATAAAGCATTAAATAATCATTTATGTCAATATGAGCATATATCAGTGAAAACATCAATGAAATATCCATCAGCATATACGACACAATATAACTAGGAAATCAGATATAATCTAACATCTAAGCAAGATAACAATCATAATCCAAGAGCTTTGTCATCTCAAGTCACATAATCGACAATGTCTCATAATCCAAATAAGCCAGATATCATCATAACCACAATAGTACTCTCAGAATGGACACAAGAATAAATTGAAATAGGTGCATCTCACAATGCCATTGTAAAATCATATCATGGGAAAAGTCACCCAATCTCATAAATGAATCAAGCTTAGATCACACCAAGAACACAATGAGTCGTCAAACTTGGAATAAAAGCCTTAGAAGGTCTAGCATCACGAATCAGGTATACAACCAGCCACAGCTCAATGGTTCTCCCAACTAGGCATAAGGGCATAAACAACTTGCCGATGCAACGACATAAATCAGATCATCCTATAGGTACAAACCTCTCACGGGTCCAACATGATCATACAACACAAACAAACATCCGACAAAGCATAAGGTGCACTCAACCAATCACCCCAGGCACAAAGAAAACATGCCGAGCCAAAACAAGGCATCATAAGGGATCTCATCCAACAACACAAAAGCACTAACTCACATAATGCTGAAGCCACATCCATCCGAATAGCTGAACATTAAGATATATAAATTAAGTTACAATGAAGCATAATATGCGATGCCATACTGGCTTGCGGAAACATGGATAGTTTGCAAATTATATGATGTTTGGATGAGGTAATGAACAACAACTGTTGCTAAGCTTCTACAATAATGATCTAAACATTCTTTCCTGCAATTGAATCCATGCATAACAGATTTATTCCAATCGATGAAAAAGAATAAGCGTGAATATCAATTATATAGCATGAATTCACAATGAAAGGATCACTTGCCTGGAAATTAGAGAATGGAAAGTAATCGGCGATCGAATCCCTTTGCATGATAGATACTGAGATGTGTGCCTTGCTGTAAATTCAGCTCCAAATGGATGCCTAAGCAGATTGATAGTAATTGAAAACTATTTGCAAATCGCAGGTATCATATAGTAATGGAGACTATTTATAGAATCACTACTATCATCAATGAGACGTAATATCTCTAATGAGAGTTGATTGATTAATAAAATGGGTATTCTGTCCAAGGTTGGGGCGGCTCAAGAAGCCGATTTCTTACAAGAAGGTAACTCCTTGTTAGAGTTACCTCGGCCACCCTCAGTTAATAGATGTTTGTTGATCATGAAGAGAGGAATAAAATTGAGTTATGAACTAATGTTATGATAATCATTTATCTTCTAAGGATATTATATACATGTATGTCCACTATATATATATATATATATGCCAACATGCTCATAAACACTTAGTGCCAACATCCTCATCCCATGTATATAGATGTACAAGCTCATCATAGATGCATACATATACCCACTAATTATTTCACGACTATATGTATGTGTATACGTAGGTAGTTCTACCATTTGCATACATGCACATATGACAATTGGCATACAACACACATGTGTGTGTATATGCAATATTTGTATATTCATGTATATATTAAATGGAGAGAATTATTGGGTTGTTCCATTAAAATTGATAAAGGAGATTCTCAGGGTAACTTCCTTCATGATAAATCATAGTTATAGGACTCTGCAAGTCCAAGGCCGAGTCGGTCAAAATGGGTCTTTTGGCCCCTGGACTCTGACCTGGTCGAGTTAGATCGAGTCTGGGTTGACTCACTGAGTCAGCCCGACTCAACTGACTCCTTGAGTCCCGAGCCCAGGACTCGACTGTGACAGTCAACAACATAAAGTGAAGAAACAATTTTTTAAAAGATTTGCTTTGACTTGTTTATATTTCTTGCCTTCTCTCAAACGTAAGAGGAGCATTCATTCATTTGCAAATGCAAGGAAGAGTGAAAAAAGGGATGAGAGAAGAATATTGGGGTTTTAGAGAATAGACCAGCAGATTGATTGGATCTCAGATATTGATTGCTGATTGTTTGTGCAAGTTTGTAGCTTGCATTCACACATTGAGAGGAGGTCGATCCACAAGCAGAGTGGAACGCTAAGGTTGATGATCATGTCTTCAGTGATGAAGACTTGGAATGGGTTGATTAGGTGGATCGAGAGGCAGAGGCAATAGCGATGGTAGAGGAGGCTAGAGTATGAGGAGACCCATTGGAGGACCTTGAGGCTGAGAGTGAGGGATCTGACTCTGAGGATGATGAGGATGAGAATGTGGATGTCATTGAGGTTGAGCCTCAGACACATGCAAAGAAGATAGTTGTAGAATCTTCCATGACTTATCTTAGGCATACACGTAGGAAGGTTGCGGGGTTGACTAGTCACTGATATAGGCTACTCTGAGCCTTAGTCTTCTAGGTTCTAGCTTTTATTGATATATGTTTTGAACTTTTAATTCCATGGATTTCATATTCCATGAATATTGTAGACATTTGATAGTGACACTATTTATTTTTTTAATGTGTTATTTAGTTTAACTTATTTCCTTCAAAAATTGGCATTTATACTTGTGATCAATGAAAACTTCTGTATGTGTGCAAAGTAGCTTCTATTTATCTCAATTATTGTGTCTTTGTTGTTAATTTATTAAATGATGCATGCAAAAAGTTTTAAATCCTTAAAAATCTTTGAATTTCTTGGGATCTTCAATTTGTCGAGTCCTTGCCAAGTTTAGACGCCGAGTAAAAAATCAGCTTTATGAGTTCGAGTCAAAAATCTGCTTTCCAAGTCCAAGGCGAGTCCGAGTCTTGTAACTATGTGATAAATAAATACAAAATTCTTATTGAAGAATTGTTACTTGACAAAATCCTCTATAGGCTAATGAATGATTTTTGATAAGATTGTCATTGCTGGCAATTAACATCAAGTGAAGAGTACTATCGGAAAAGTAACGGCTATCAGAACAAGGTTATGGCTATCGGAACAAGGTTATGATTATCGACATAGCTATCGGAAAGTTTTATCGGCAAGAAGGAAACGGTAAGCATGTTATCGGGGATGACATCGTATTCTCAAACGGTCTATGCAAGAATCGAGGAAACCCAATCAGGACACGACAATCACGGAGGACATTAGGCCAGACATTACTTTAACAGGAGATCAGAGGAAGAGATGATGAGGGACGGATAATGAGCGGATGAATGTATGAACAAAAGAATAGAGACAGAGCGGAATAGTAGAGAAGAGGAAAGAATAGAGTAGAACGAGATTTGACAAGCTTTAGGAGAAAGCAGTCACATGTCAAATTTTTTGTTGATTTATTCCTAACAGTTTAGCAACAAGATTGTTAAATCCTTTAAATAGGTGGTCTTTAACCGAACTTAGAAGTTCTATTTCGGAACTTATTGTAAATCCTTTAACAGGGTAAACACTGTATAAGTGGGATAAAATCTCTTAACAGAGTAGTCTTTGATAGGACTTTCAATACTCCTAATAGGGTATTAGTTACTCCTAACAGGGTAAAGTCATTCGGAAGATGACACATTTGTAAGCTCCTAACCGAGCACCTTATTATTGCAGTGATAAGTTGTGGGTTCCATTCCCACTGCAGTTTTTCCCTCTTACCAAGGGTTTTCTGCGTTACCAAATTATTGTGTCAAAGTGTTTGAATGTTTACGAGTTATTTATTTGTTGAATTGCAAGCTATCGGTTATCAGTTATTTACTACAGCAATCGGTAAAAGACAATATAGATAACAGTACAAGTAAACGTAATAACATAAGTTTGAGATTGACAGGGTTAAAGTGTGAATTGTTTGAGGTAGTGATTCACCCCCCCTCTCAGTCCCCTACCTAAATCTTTCCAACAATTGGTATCGGAGCTCTTTGGTTCTCTAGGGAAAAGTTTAACAACTTTGGAGTAGATCTGGGATAATGGAAAGTTATAGGTATCAGAAAGAGTTAGAGGAAGCCCTAGAAGATGCTAGTGAACATATCCATGACCTGAAAGACAAGCTAAGGGCATCATTTGGAAAGAGGAAGGAACTAACTGAAAAATTGAATATGAGCCTTGGCGACCTTGAAAAGTTATCGGAAGGAAGTATCAATTCTAAAGAAGCTGATGCTGCTATTGCTGATCTATTAAGAAAGAATGGTGAATTACTTGATCAAATTAATTTGATGAAGAAGGAACAGGAAGACCAAGCCTTAAGGATGACAGGAATACTGGACAGAATGAGAAATGCCAAATGTGCTAGAGAAATTCTTGAAACTGAAAAGAGAGATGTTGGTGAAACAATCACTGGAAAAGACCTAATACTGGATAGACAACACAGAGATTCACGCACAGAGGGAACTAATAGAAAGTACTGGTGACAGAAATTTGGAACTACAAGCAGAAATTCAGAAGCTGAAACAAGAGGATGAAGATTTGAAGAACAACATGAAAGCTGAAAAAGAAATCAATGCAAGACTCACACAAAGCATGCAGAATATTGATGAACAAGTGAAATATTAGAGAAAACCAAATGACGCTATTGGAATGGGATATATCGGTAACACTACTATGGAAATCGGAGAATCATCAAGATCTGGAGAAATGAATGGAGTACAAGGTAAGAAACCATATAAGCCTACTTGCTACAATTGTGGAAAATATGGTCACACAACAAATGTTTGTCGAAGCAAACAAGTAAGTTCTACTGGAAACACACCTTTCAATGGTTATTGCTATAACTGCAACAAGTTTGGTCATAAAGCACATGAATGTAGATTTGAAACAATGACTAGATCATTTGAAAAACATTTCTATGGATATTGTTATAAATGTAATCACTATGGACATAAAGTTGAAGATTGCAGAACCAAAATACTGACGAGGAAAACGGTACACTATCGGAGAAAAGAAGAAAACAACTCACATGTTTTAAATGTGGAAAGTCAGGACATACAACTTCAGAATGCAGAAGAGGAAACAATGGAGTAAGAACAGATTCTTAGAGACCATTTGGACTACCATGCTATATTTGTTCAAAGTTTGGACATGCCGCCTACAATTGCAGATATCGGTTTGCTATTGACGATGACAAAGATACCAGAGGAAAAAGGATTGTTAATCAAGAACAAGTTAGAGAGGAAATGAAGAAGATATGGGTAAAGAAGGAATCTGATGCAACATCAATAGAAGCCCCCGTGTCGGATGGCGTAGGGAATTCAACTATCAACTAAGCAAGTAAGTTGCTTAGGGATCTGAAATTTCATTAGAATCATCAATAAAATCCCTTAAGTCCATATTTTGAGCAAAAAAAAAATTCAATTAGCATAAAGGATGCAATAAGTAAATAGAAAAGTTGGAATACATGTATGAGATTACCATTGGTGAATTCATGTTACTATCAGTATAAAGGAACACTGTCGGCATGCAATAAATGTTTTAGTAAAAGTATACGTTGGATATCGTGACTCTATATATAACGACATCTATCTTATGTAAGTCATTTTCTGAGAAGTCTATGCGAAAACAAGCTTGACCAAGCATTGCCAACATATCATATAGAAAGAAATTTCTTAATGATTTATTGAAAAGTAGACCCTAGACGATCGAAAAATTCTGAGAACTGTATATCAGATACTATGGATGAGAAGATTGCGTTAATTGACGGATCACAGGAGAAGGAACCTGAATATCAACTAAAGTCATTAAAAGCTACAGAAACAAATGAAGCTGGAGCATTATCTAGAATACCAAGTAGAGTTATCTTGACAGAAGATGTTAGAGCCTATATTCATTGCAAGCAGACTGAGATCGGAGATGAAGATATTGGTATTGGTACAACCTATAAAGAACTATATAAAGTCAATGAAATGCTGAATGAAGAGTTTGGACATCTCGAGACAAATCGTGCACATGCCAAAGAATTTTGAAACTGAATGGATCAATGTGTATTGAGTAGAATACACAGAGACTACATATGGATGGAAGGAGATAGACAAATCAAGATTACAAAAGAAATCATCTTTGCAGTCACTGGATTATCGGCTAATGGAGAAAAATGCGTAAAGGAAATGGACTCAGGAACATAAATTGAAGGTATAGTAAGATATAAGAAAGATCATAAAACTTTTGATGTAAGCAATATTATGGATAAAGAAATAAAATTTGCATCAATGGTTATCAGGTATAAGATTTATCAAGCGGATCAATTGAATAACATACTAGGAGGAGCACTACAAGTTGCCTATGAGATCACTACGGAAGGAAAGAGATATAATTTAGCAGAAATGATGAGATCAACTAATGATGAATCTAAGGAAAATCAAGAAACAAGGATTGAAGTTTGGAGCGTTTTTGGTATGTATATTTTTTCTATGTACAAGAGTATTTTCCGGGCATTGGTAAAGTAAATTGGACAATAGGTGAACCAGTTATCAATCAAATCAATAGGTATATTGAACAATTAGGAAGGAATTTCAATACAGTAATTTGGTGTTATTTTAAAGAATATCAAACAAAAATGTACGGAAGATATTGTATACCACCTCACACTGTTAAGGAATATGAGAAGGTATATGTTTTTTAGCTAGCACACATTCATGTATAATCAAAGCAGTGGAACCAAGAACCTCATGACTACAACCTATTGGATATGAAGTAAAGGAGAATGAGTTAATGACAAGTATAAAACAACTCTTAGAACTAAGGATAAGGAAGCTAATCGGTTTGGAACATATGAAGTATATAGAAAGATAATATCAGAAGAAAATAAATCGAAGGAAGATGTTAGCAATACAGTAAGGAAACATAAGTCAACTACAACACTTGCAACATATGCCAAGATCAAGCAAGCTAAATAGAGAAAGTCTACCGATAAGGGTACAAAAGAACAAACATTAGGAAAAGAGAACAAGATCCAGATTAACGCAGACAACATCAAGGAAGAAGAATGAACCTGAGATTGAACATATAAGACCTAGAATTTCAAGAACATCAAATGATTTAGCAGAAGCAATAAGAGAACATGGAACTATCGGACAGATACACGTAACCAGGTACAGGACATGGTCATATGAAGAAAATAAAACTGTAGAAGATGCTATATTATTTCACTTACACAAATTCAAGAGATATCCAAATGAGTTGAGACAGAACATTCCTGGAGAATTATTTAACAAAATCAATATCCGATGGGATGAAGCAGCGGAATAAGAAAAGTTAAGCAGAGAACGAACGCTGATCATTACGAAGCCAGTATCAAGTATAGAGGAGATTGACCTATTAATGATAAAGCATGAGCTAAAATTTCTTAGAAAGAGCAGAACAACTAAATTACTAGCAGGATTACAGAAAGAAGTAGAAGAAGATGCATTGCAAACTTGGAACATGATATTTAATGCAAAGAAGCCACAACCAATATTTGATGAAGGACAAGAGGATCAACCTATTGAAATACAGGATGAATCTGAGGATGACATAAGTATTGAGGAAGATGAAGACACTGGAACTGAACAAGAAACACACACTATTGATATAGCACCCGCTATTGGTGAGCTATCAGAAACTGAAGAAGAACAAGTTGCCAAAACATTACAAAGCATGACTATGGTTACAACTTACAACAACACAAGAACAGAAAAACAATGATTCAGAAAGTGAAGAACTTGAAGACTTAGATGAAAGACCATATTTTGCTATTTTAAAGAAAAATCCGAATAAGTTACACTACAAGGAAAAACTACTATATGTTGAGAAATACAGAGAAAGGACAACTATAGAGAAACAGTTAAAGGAAAAACAAAAGGATAAAATCATGAAGCGAACAATCAATACATTTTCAAGACTACTACCGACAATCACTGTTGATGACAATGGATCAGTTATAACACAGTTGGGAACTTTTGTGGACACTATCAGGAGCAATCAAAATCTTAAAGCGGAACTCAGAGGGAAACTACAATACAAATCATCTATAGACAATAGTATAAGTAAAATGACAGAAGTTACAAAGATGTTATCAGAAAGACTAAAGCTTATAAAGGGAACATTGATAGAAGCAACTGAAATCACAAAGAAACTACTTACAGGTAATAGTACATCAATTGAAGAATCATGTAGAATTGCTATAATTATGGATATAATGCAGAAACAGATACAAGTTACATTTATTTTGCTGAGCACCGAAGGAGAAAATGATAAAGAAGATATTACCACCAGGGTAATTAATATTAAAAGTCATATCAGTGCACTTAATCATCTACAGGATCAATGGAACAGTTTTAAGAGATGTACAAGCTAAGTACAAAATATTACAAGGAGCAGAAAATAGGAAAATCGCAGCAGTCATATTTTGTTTTGGACGCCTTTGGCATTGCTGTCAAAGGGGGAGTAGTAAAGGAAGAAGTAAGGGGAGAAGTAAAGTGAGAAGTAAAGTGAGAATAGAGTATGGTGAGAAAGTTAATCGGAGAAATCTAACTGAAGAGAGTACAACAAAAGGGGAGCAGTAAATCAAATGAGGACAGATGTTACAGGTTTTGCCATCAATGCCAAAGGGGGAGATTGTTACTTGACAAAATCCTCTACAGGCTAATGAATGATTTTTGATAAGGTTGTCATTGCTGACAAATAACATCAAGTGAAGAGTACTATCGGAAAAGTAACGACTATTGGAACAAGGTTATGATTATCGACAAGGCTATCGGAAAGTTTTATTGACAAGAAGGAAACGATAAGCATGTTATCGGGGACAACATCGTATTATCAAACGGTCTATGCAAGAATCGAGGAAACCTAATCAGGACACGACAATCACGGAGGACATTAGGCCAGACATTACTTTAAAAGGAGATCAGAAGAAGAGATGATGAGGGACGGATAATGAGCGGATGAATGTATGAATAGAAGAACAAAGACAAAGCAGAATAATAGAGAAGAGGAAGGAACAGAGCAGAACGAGATCTGACAAGCTTTAGGAGAAAGCACTCACAAGTCAAATTTCTTGTTGATTTATTCCTAAGAGTTTAGCAACAAGATTGTTAAATCCTTTAAACGGGTAGTCTTTAACTGGACTTACAAGTTCTATTTCGGAACTTATTGTAAATCCTTTAATAGGGTGAACACTGTATAAGTGGGATAAAATCTCTTAACAGAGTAGTCTTTGATAGGACTTTCAATACTCCTAATAGCGTATTAGTTACTCCTAACAAGGTATAGTCATTCGGAAGATGACACATTTGTAAGCTCCTAACTGGGTACCTTATTATTGCAGTGATAAGTTGTGGGTTCCATCCCCACCGCATTTTTTCCCTCTTACCAAGGGTTTTCTGCGTTACCAAATTATTATGTCAAGTGTTTGAATGTTTATGAGTTATTTATTTGTTGAATTGCAAGCTATCAGTTATCGATTATTTACTACAACAATTATTGGTAATAGACAATATAGATATTGGTACAGGTAAACCTAATAGCATAAGTTTGAGATTGATAGGGTTAAAGTGTGAATTGTTTGAGGTACTGATTCATCCCCCCTCTCAGTCCCTTACCTAAATCTTTCCAACAAGAATCTCAGTTCATTTAATTAAGCAACGAACAAGGAAAGGACTTCCAACCCCACCCTAACAGTAGGTGGCTAACAACCAACTAACCATAACACCCGGTGCCCTGATGACTAAGATACTTAGGTATAGATTCCAACTTGGATGGCAATTCCGACCTTTCTCCACGCGCTTGCATCCTCTCTCCTAGATTATACTCTCCCCCCTTCTTGAGGGTGATCTTTTCTTGCATCCATTGACATATGAAGAAGTTAACCGTACTTCAAACTTATTCAATAATATATTAAACATTTCGAGCTAGCATAAATCATCTAGATAACCATCATTCATCCACGTTATCAATATTAGAACCATCAAATTCCACTTTTCATAAAATGCCAATTCGAGACAAAAACTAGTCATGGAGGCAATCCACCATTGATGGACCTCCAAAGAGCTTAAATTTTCAAACTTGACAAGGCAAAATTTTGAGAAAACCCATTGGTCTTTAACTATGCAACATCACAAAAATGCAATCAAATTGCCATTCCCCCCATCCAATAAATTTTGGGCATCATATCCCCACAAAAAGCCGACTATTAAAAATTTAAAGCATACAAATCATAGCAATTCTTTAGACAAAGAAATTCATATTGGAAAGGTGTTTGAATTCATTCTACACATCATTTGCAACATACTAAAATCAAATAATTTGTGAAACAGAGTCCTACCTCAAAACTTGAAGAAAACTTTAACTTCAAAATGTAATGCACACACACCAAATGAAGTCTAATCCCTTTATCAGCCCAATGCATTCACCAACACCAATTTCATAAGCCAATACCCACAAAATCCCCCTCAAGAATTTCCCAAATTCCTCATTTCAAATTCCACATGGAGGGTTTATAATTCACTTTGAGTGGGAATTAAATAATATATAAAACCAATTCAAAATCCAATAATCAAATAAACTTCTAAAAGACCCTCAAGCTAAAACTATTCAATTCTCATTAACTTAAAATTTAAATACATACAAGGCACATTTAACAATTAAATATTGAATTGCCACTATAGTATTTAAATATCATTAATATAGGCATCATAATAGTGACAATTCATGACCGACTATACACACAAAATCGTTGCTGGTCTTTAACAATTATGCCTTAGGGCAACCGGACATTACCAAATGGTAACCAAAGGTTAAAACATGTGCAATTTAGGAATATTGTCCAAATTAGGAACGATGGCGAGGCTGGGTAATATGAATGGCCAATGTGCGATCTCTAGTAACCACAATTGGGGATATGGGCACGCTCAGACTTGTGGAGCTAGGTGGAGTCGATGCCTTGTACTTGCATCAACCAAAACACAACAAATACCTGTGTGTACATATATAATATAATACAATTGAAATGCATAAATATCCATTCCCCAATCAGAATCACATAATAATATGGTTAGTAACATAATATCTCATCAAATCAATATAACATCATCAATTCATGTAACCGCATCATATTCAGTATAATCAAAGTATCCTCACAATATAATCTAGACATCATCGTATACCATTTTGTCACATCATCATAGAGTCATCATCTATATATGGTCATCACTACCACTACAAGTATAACCTACTATCCACATCAGCAGTGATATCAACACGATTGACAGAATATAACTGTTATTGGGATGCACCATGTGGATGCCAATACAAAAGAATAATACATGCACACTCATAGAATAAAGCGTATACAAAGTCAATCTCGGATCAAAATGCAGCAATGCCATAATACAAACATGGGAGGCATCACATCTTCCCTCTCACACTATTAAGGATTCTCTGGAGGAAATTCCAGCAAAATGTGAGTGAATTACTCAGATTTGCAACTTCAATGCAATTACAATCTGAGGCCATTTGGGCAAACTAGCAGCTTAAATAACTGTAAGTTAAGTTCTTAAAACCACTTGCTGACTTCCTTACACCCGACTGTAATATCACATGCTAAATTGAAATATATGCACACTCCAAAGGAAATATTTTGATTTTTTTTTCGTCAAGTATATCAGACCTCCGGTCAGTTGTCTGTATCTAGCGCTATCCAATTTCCCACTATCTTCCTTCAAAAATTTCAGATTATTTTCCATGTGAGTTAAAAATGGTTTGCAATCATCTTTTTTATAATTATTCAAGAATTCTGAAATATGTTGAACTTGACAACTGAAAATGCAATTTAGTGTTTGATTATCTGATCCTTGCCTCATTGACTTTTAATGGCCTGGTTATGGGTGTCATCACTCCCTGTCAGCAAGAGGTAATCATTGGATTCACTTCTTATAAAGCCAATTTGATATGAGTGGCTGTCAATTTTTGTATGCCATGCTTTTGGGGCTTTTTCAATCCACACAATGCTTGTACAAGATGGAATATCCTATTTTTTCTGTTCCTTTTTCTTGAAACCTTTGAGGTTGAGCCATGCACTGTTTCCAGGAGGTCTTCATTCAAGAATGCAATTTGACATCCATCTAATGAACTTTTCAAATATTCTTTGCTGCCAATGTTTGCACCATCTGAACTATGTTATATTTTGCTGTGGGGACAACCATAGAAGCAAATATCATTCTCAGGAATTTTTTGGCATCCCAAAAGATAAAGATATTTTCAGTTTCTTGGGATATTATTGCAAAAAAATGGAAAAAATGTTAGAAACTGAAAAAAAATAGTAAAATAAAAAGAGAGAATAACTGATATTTTTTACGTTTTAAACTTTAAAGCCATCCTAATTACATAGAGAGTGAGAGTGAAAGTAAACACGAGTGTACATCATGAAGTATGGATTTTTCTCATTTATTTTGAGGTCGCTGTTTACAGATAATTGTAATATAAATGTCTTTAACATTGTTAAAATATAACTCTTCCAGAATGATAATCAACCTTTAATGCAATAAAATGCAACCAAGATAAATATGACTCGTTAACTCTATTGTTCTCCTTATACATCAAGTCAAAAATAATAAACAATACACAAAATGGTAAGTACAGTTGACAGCAAAAGCCTCTCTAAACTATTCTAATGCCTCTTGAGTGTATAGCAGTGGTAACATTCATGCCTGGCATTTCAGGACAGCAATATCTTGACTTAACAACATTTTGTATCAATCACATCGATCAGCAATATTTCCTATATGTTGACAGCAGTATTGATGCCCATAGTAATTGATCAGTAGTAGTAAGGATGCTACTGAACACCGTACTGATCAAGAATGTATAGATCACAATAATGACAGAATGTTGCTGATCAGTAATCATTAGAAGATTGCTAATCGCAAAAGGAGTTATGTCAAAAGACAATAATAATGACAACAATCTCATTGGGTACAGAACATTACTAACAGTTGATGTGCAACAATGACAATTCCAAAAATAAATTACCTCAATCATATAACTATTTTACAGATGAAATAATGACAACAATATCTATTGATAGGTGGAAATGACAGCAAGTCAACAACACTAACATTTATGAGGTTACAAAAATGACATGTGAAAGGATCACATAATCTTTTGACAGTTTTGTCTAGCAATGACTATGCTCACGAATCGTGAATAATGAAAGCAGTGTTTGCTGTTATTAAAGGCGATGGGCATAATGACTAATCACAATAGTGACAGTCATGTTTCCTATTCACAAGGTTTTCAAACCCAACTAAACCAGGTGTCTTCACAACTGTAGATAACCACATTCATTTTTGAAATAATGATAGCAACAATTGTCGTTACTCCTTGGCAACGGATCTAACCAATCAATAATGGCAGCTGGAAATATTAACAGCTACTTGGACCATTCGAGATGTATAACTGGTTTATAAATGTTCTAGAATATAATGATCAAACACTTGCAGGTCTGATGCCTATGTAGAAAGAAAAACTAATTTACTATGTTATTAACAGTGACACATCAGCAACGATTTATATTGGTAAAACTTCAGTCAAGTATAGCTTGAAAAAGTTGCGATTATTCAAGAAAATGTCAGGAGCCTGTTGTGTTGTAAACACACATGCCCCATTGCAAATGGGGAGCCCCTCTTTTTTCTGCTTTCTAGCTTAGTGTTTAGTTTAGTTTTCCTTGGGGTTGGCAACATTTTTTTCAGGTTTCCTGGTCTCCTGGCTATTAAGGAATGGGTGAGTTGAGTCAAGAATTCCTAGGTGAAGAAATTCTCCAAGGAATGAGTATCAATTGCGAAATCTGGGTTTGAGGAGGATTTCCTGAAATCTACCTCTAGGTCAAGTTTCCACTTCAATCCTTGCATAAGTTGTCGTGATGATCAGAAGATGATATCCCATGACACCTCAAAGTCCTTAAGGAATGTCAAAGTTGTCCGTAGTGGTATAAGAAATTTCAAAGTGAGAATTGAAAAATCCTTAATTGGAGAAGGAAAGTCCAAAGTTTAAGTGATAAAATCCTTGTCTAAGGGAAAATTCCGACCTACTAGTCCCTCTCCATGTGTAATTTCCGAACTTATGAAGTGAATTTATCCTTGGGAGGATGAAGTTCTCTCTCTAAAGGGAGCAATGAAGTTTAAAATCCTAAGTGTTGAAAGGAGATGAGAAGTAGAAAATCCTTAAGACCAAAGAATGAAAATCCTTGTGTGAAAAGAAGAAATTCCTCGTTTGTAATATGAATTCCAAGACACAAGATGAAAAGTCCTTAATGAAGGAAGGGAATTCCAAAAGGAAAAAATCTGGCTAAGAAGAGAATTCCCGGCTAAGAAGCTGAAATTTCTGCCCAAGGGTAGAGGAATTTTAAGAAAGAAAAAGTTGAAAAAACAAGAAAAAATGAGGAAATGATAAGTTTAAAATAAATTAATTCTTGTTGGAGAAGAGGGATTTAGAGTCTAAAGAGGTGAAAAGATGCAAGTGAATTTCAAAATAGAAAATTTCAAGTTTGAAAATGAATTATTTATTAAATAATGAATTTCAAGCTTGAGTCCTTTGTTAAAACAAATAATTCTTGAATAAAAGAGTGAAAATCCTTAAACGAAATTAAGAATTCTTAAATAAGAGAGTGAAAATCGTTAATGGAAGGGTAAAAAATCAAAGAAAATCCAGCTCAAATGTGAAATCGCCCCATTTTACATGGGAAAATCCAGCTCAAATGTGAAATCACACCCACCGTACTTGGGAAAATCCAGCTCAAAAGTGAATTTGTGCCCAAGGAATCATGCATTTCTAGCTCAAGCTTGCATTAGCGCCCATCCTAGCGAGGTCATGACCACCTGAATAGTGAATTAGCACCCACCTTGTCTTAGCAAAATTCACCTCAAATGTGGAATCCCGCTCTAGAAAGAATCAATTTCCAGCTGAAACTCTAAAATGCACCCAAGCATTTTCAGCTGAAATGCAAAATTGTGCCCAACAAGAGTATGAACATTTTTGAGGAAAAATTGAAAGTGAAAGTATGAATTGATGAGGTCGGCCTTGATCAAGGGCAAGAAGTGAATGCAAATCATTGTGCCTAGTAGGTCGCCCACCTTGGATTGAATTGCAAACCCAACATGAACATTCTTAAAAGTTAAGTTAAATGCAAAATCAAATAATGAATGAGGCATGAGTAAAGTCGGCCTTCTTGGAAGTGTTTAGATCACAACCCTTCATCAAACCTCTTGAGCACTATATAAGAAAGACTAAGTTAAAGGGAGCCATTTCAAAACATCATCTATGGGCATGGGTTTGGCCCTAGGGTCCTTATGGGTACATTATCTATAGGGATGTAGGGACAAAAAGGTCATGCCTTGTGTCTATCGAGGCCAGTTGTAGGTGAAACCATGCACAAAATTTAAAATAAACTGCCCAAAATAAGAAAACCTTACCATTTTAGATGTAGTTGTAGAATAAATGAAACATTGAATGATTACAACTTTGTTTTAGATTTGGCTTTGTGAGGTAATGAAGTGGAGAAAAAACACAAGATTGAACCATTAGCAAGATCCCATGGCAAAGAATGTGTCACTGACAATTCGACTTGTCCATGCCTTTGTTGGTTGGAGATGTTAGATTGAAATCCATCTTGCAGTGTTTCCAAATTGTCATGATGTAAAGAATAGAGGCAGGTGATTCAGTACAACAATGACCATTATATCGTTAAATGATCAATGATTGGGAGAAATAAAATTTTACAAAAAAAGAGCAAGTTGTTGGATCAAGATCTAAGCAAGAGGTGAAGGATGAGCAAGGTTAGGGGAAATTAATCTAGTTTAGTTAAGATAAAATAGTTTACCTATATCATATTAATATATTTTAATATCAAGTTTACTATTTCTATGTTAAATCTTTAGTTAATATATTTATATTGTTATGATATTCTTAATTATAGTACAACCAAACCTACATTACCAAACCCAATAAAAAATATTTGCCATATTGGCTATAAGCTAAAGTCCAAACCTACACCCAAACTATTATGTACACAGAGAGAACCTAGGGTGGCAAGGATGCTCCTAAGCATTCCCAAAAAACCCCGATTGCTCACTTGATCCTATTTATCATTATTTTGAGCAATGATTGCTGTTTGACCAAAAAGATGCCATGTTGACAATATTTGTTGTTGTATCTTTTCTGTTGACTAGAATTCCTATTGATTTGACTTGACAGTTTGTTATATCTACCAGAAGTTTAAGGTAAGCTCACTAATTTGATTTGCTAGTTTTTCTTGTGTGTAGAAATGCTCCTTAATTGCTCCAAGAACAACCAAACACCCCCCTTGTTCACTTTAGGGGAAAAAACAAAAAAACGAGACAAAAAAATAGAAAAAAGATAAATCTTGCTTGGACAGATTGGATACTATTATAAGCGCATGCCTTTATGAACAATCATTTTAACTACGATCATGTTAACTGACCTCAAAATGAAATGGGCTTATATTTTTCAGGCATCTAAGGCATATTATTTAGGAAACCATCCAATCTTTGATCCTTGTCAACTTGCACTAAGAAAAGAGGTTTCTTTATTTTGGCTTGTGTGACGGGGTCATAAAAACACAATTCTATAGTACTTGATTGTTTGAGGAGTTTATAGAGAAGTATTGTTTTGACAGATGTGCTTGTGCCAAAAGTTGTTACAATTTCCTATCTAATGAATTTGATTATTTCCCTATTTATATTTAAATCCTATATGAATCCTATTTATGCAGGCCCAACCATCGAACAACCATGGTTCAAGTACGCAATTGCAACAAAGTTATAATGATCACAACAACATATATATATATATATATATATTATGGTAAATAAGCATTCCCAAGGGGAGACAGATTGGGGCATGGTGATTTCCACATGCACAAGAGATTGACCATTGGAAGCTTCTAATATAGTAATGTGGCACCAACAGTTTTTTACCATAGCATCACCCATGAAAGGTCTACCTTGCCTACGTTATAGTAATGGATTT
Source organism: Thuja plicata (assembly GCA_018584345.1). Taxonomy (NCBI): domain Eukaryota; kingdom Viridiplantae; phylum Streptophyta; class Pinopsida; order Cupressales; family Cupressaceae; genus Thuja; species Thuja plicata. Next base: position 493,490 of record MU223908.1, read on the forward strand.
CTGCATATGTACTATATCAAGTGAGCACGTTGGGGGCAGATATGCTAATTGAAATATTGATAGGATGGCTGTGAATGAGTGGATCAAATGTCTGGACGCCAAGCTCCAACTATATCTCAAAATGAGATTACTGATTTAGTGATTTTCCTTTTCACAATGAACTCCTTTTCATTCTTGTCTGATTTGACTGCCAAGCAAAATGAAGACAATGGGAGAGGCTCTAGTAGATTAAACCAATGATTTGTCTTGACCGTGTCATCAGTAATAAACCTACAAATAACTAATTCCTCTTGTCAAATTTGCTTCATTAAACTCATTTCAGATGGTTAGGTAGGCAATCTACTCTGACAGTTTAAGCTCAGCGTCTCAAGCATCCTGGCTTGGAAAAGCAGCTCCCTTCCATCTGGGGAAACTATTAAATGTTTAAAGCTTCCATGGTCCTGAATAAGTAGTTATTTTTGAGATTACTATGTAACAATAATAACGTTATAGACTTTTCTGGTCTCCTTCGAGATCCATCATAAAGATGAGAATGATGAAAGATTGCTCTGATTGAGAGAACCTTATCTCTTATAATAATATCTCTTGCCCTAAACCCAAATGTTTATTAGGAGCAGATTGGAAATATTAAATAGGCACTTACTTGCCTCAAAATGGAGTGAGGTTGGAATAATGCAAGTCCAGTAATGGCAAATCATTGATTAATCACCAATTTTTTTTGCTTGGTTATTAATCACCATTTATTGCAATTAATAAATAAAACACATTTTTTATAACATGCCTTCAAAAGTGTACCCTGAATCAAGGCCATCATCCTAGTTAAGTTGTCTGGTAATGATTTCAGTAGCTAGTCTTAGATTCTGTTTGTCAGGTGATTCTCTGGCAACAACTTTTGCATTTGCAGTATAAGCCTTATGAGGTGAGAATGAATGCTTCACCAAGTTGATTTTACTACCTTATTAAATAAATCTATTGCATGCTCTGACAAGCTGTGTTGGACCGACCTTGTTTCTCCTACATGTGACCATTCACATGAGCATGGAATTAGATAAATCCTGCTTGTCTGCCTCTGAACAATTGGATTCTTAGTTAATTTAGTACCTTCATGATAGTTTTGTAAAGAACAAATTGTACAGACTTTACCTGTTTTTAGGATCTTGGTTATGTTATTTTATATACCTTCAATGTAGGGGATGAAATCTGAGGATGTTTGCATAAAATCTCGCTTAGTACAATGAAATCCTTGGCAATTGTTCTGAGGACACCTGCTTTTTGAGATGGATGGTGATTGACTAAGCATACAAATATAGATTCGTATGACACTTTTCAGTGCAGTTGCCTAGCTCTAGAACTAGCTCTAGAATCACCACTTATCTGCTTAAACAGTACATTTAGTAAAGGCATGCAATTATTTGTTTTAACAATGTAGCAAAGGTATGCAACCACGCTTCTGGAGCCATGGTTCAAACTTAAGAGAATTAGAAGTTGATGACAGTGTTTTGATACAGATCAGATTTAGCTATTTGGAATGTTGATATTCAAAGTTTCAATTTTGTCAGGAGGTTTATATGGTTCCTTGGCTTAATGTTTGTAGAAAATGCAAGTTTGAGAATCATACTAAACCAAGATCTATACACAAGAAGTTTTTACCTTGAGTATATAGTGCAACAGTTTGTGATTTATTTCAGCTCTAGATTTATATCTTGATGTTCTACTTTTCAACATTCCATTTTTCAGCCCAGATGGTCAGCAATTAGCTTCCTGCCGCGAAGTTTCTGCATACATGCTTTCAAATCATGGACAATGCCCTGTGGTTGTACCTTCAGATACACCCTCTTGCCACTCTGCAAAAAATGTACATGATTACATGCTAAAGACATCTAGCGTGGTATGCTTTAAGTCATTTTGTTTCTCTGATTGACACTATACAAGCTCTATGGACTTAGCATCAAATGAATTTCTGATTTTCTGTGCAGCCTTCTAACTCAGTGGATCCAGTGGACTCTGGCGGAGGATGTTCTGAACATTACTCTCCAGGGTTAAGTGACCTTGACTTAATTAACAATGAGCATAAACAGACATCACAAAAAAATGCTTCAAATGTAACTGTAGGAATGGTTGAAAACAAATCTAGCAAGGATCATGATGTACCAACTCAAAATATGCCTGTTAAATGTTCAAAGTGCAACATAAACTTCAGTAACATGAGCACACTAACTGCACATATGGCTGTTCATCATGGACAAAAAGAAAAGAAAACACGCAATGGTAAGTCCAGCATTTCTGATGGTGTAATCATGGTAGATGGTAAATATGAATGTCAGATATGTCATAAAGTTTTCAATGAGCGTCATCGCTACACTGGCCACGTTGGTATTCATGTGAGAAATGCAAAAAGGCCTCAAGATTTATTGGGTGAAATTTCTAATGCAGAAGGCAAATCAGATTCTAATCTTCATGATACCTATGATAACAAGTCTGCAAAGGATACCAACCTTGATTCCTCTGTGATTTCAGTTTCCGAACATTGCAATCAGGAGGAAAAGGCAGGTTCTGATCTTCATGATATCTGTGATAATAGCTTTACTGAGCACACCAATCTTGATGCAACCATGACTGAAGTTTCAAATGACTGTAATCAGCAGGAGCAAAATGCAAAGTCTAATCTTCTTGATGTCTGTGGTAGTAAGTTTATAGAGAACTCAAATCTTGATGGTTGTGCAACTTCAGTTGCCGAATGCTGTAATCAGCAGGAGCAAATTATAGACTCTAATCTTCATGATATCTGTGATAATAAGAATACAGAGAATCCCAATCATGATGCTACTGTGACTTCAGTTTCTGAACATAGTAATCTGCAAGAGCAAAATGCAGATCCTAATCTTCATGATATCTGTAATAACAAGCATCTGGAGGAGACCAATCTTGATGATACAGTAACTTCCACTTTTGAACAATGTAGTAAGCAAGAGCAAAATACAGATTTATTTTTGAAAGCAGTCCCTGAATCGTCATCACCCTCAGGAAACAATGACTTTTCATCTTCCCATGAAGGACAAATATTCAGTGCATTTGATGCAGCATCAGTAAAGGTATTTTGTTTTAGCAGAATTCATTTAGTCCATTGTTCACATTTGTGTTTTCAAATCATGATATTTGGAACTTGATATTTTTTCAGGATGAGCTTGACTATAAATCTGCAGACCATAAAATTGACAGCTTAACAAGCTTTGAGCAGTTCCAGATGGAGTATATGCCGAAGTTCTCATTTGAAACAAGTCAAGGAACAAACAGTCCAATCAATGAGCCAATGGACTTGGGCTTAGAATCTTCTGTTTTGCAGCAGGAAATGGAGCCCCCAGGTCAATTTGAGTGGGAAGAGGTTTTAGCCAAGATTGAAAACAGTAATCAGCATTTTGTTTGTGTATGGTGTAATGAAGAGTTCAGATATGATGGACTTGACAGTGATCTGCAAGCAGATTCTGTAGGCTTCATTTGCCCGAACTGCAAGGCTAAGATTGGACAAGTTCATATTTGACATGCTACTAAGTAGCAAATATTCAATTTGCAATGGAATAATGTGATCTATATATTATGTGACCCATTGCTTGCTTTTCCGAACAAATATGTGACAATTCTTTTTTGATCGTGAAGATATTATTAGAACTTCGAAGAAATCTTCTGTTGTAGAGCAACTTATATCTGCAGATACAAAAATCATAATTTTGTGGAGGTCAAAGTGCTATGTTTACATGAACTTGGTTGTCATTGTCCAACTTCACAACTCACTCCCTTTTTCCTTGAGTTTGGAAATGCTGTACAACGAACTTGGAATTTTTGTTTCGGCATAAGCCTAAAGTGGAGTAGTTCTGCATTAAATCTCTCATCTTGGGGAAGTTACAGCATTGTTTTCCTGTTTGAGAGAGTCTGATATATCCTATCATTTCCTTTCTTTTGATATGTTCTCAATGTTCCTGGATTTTAGGATCCATGTTCAAGTTTTTGTACAATTGTGGTTCATTCTATCAGTTTTTCTCTGGTTGGTTTTTTGTTTCTATGATAATTGGATATTCAAGCAGAAGTTTCCAATATACAACATTTTATTAACCCATTCCAATTTTAACCGAAACTATATGATTAAAAAATGCAAATGAACTTCCATATAGGCACAATGTAAATGAAGAAATTACATTATTGAGAGTATCTTGACGATCGCTATTTATATTGTTCATGCATTTACACTCATCTACAATTATCATTTCTTTTCAATAATATATTACTATGGTTGATGATTGAAATTTACTCTCTCTTTTTTACTTATTTCTCACTATTTATAGAGTATTATAGTGAGTTGGAGCATTGGAATAAGAAACCCTATTGATAGACCGATGGAAGTTGGCCAGCCCCACAACGACATACAAGTAAAGGCATTCCCTAAAGGGCTTGAAATTACCGGACAATGTAAGGTGTAGATTCATTCCAAATGGCTTGGTCTGCATGTACAAACAGTTATTTCAGTCTCTTCAAGGAAGTTCTAAGTGCCTCGACTTAACTCTCCGACTAACGTGGTGCTTACATTTCAATTTAGCAGTAACAATTCTAGATATATTCAATATAATCATTATGGTTGCATAGATATCTTATCGTTTCCTTGCGTAATGCCAAGAGCTAATTTTACGTACTACTAGTGAAAGACAACAACTAAATTAAAGGTCAAATGGGTGACCCATACAAACTAAATTAAGTAAAAGCCACATGTCCAACAATATATGATAGCAGATTGCTATAACGATCACAACTGGGAGCATGCCTTTATATCATTAGAATCCAATTTTACATTTTTTGGGTCCATAAACTTCCATTTGGGGTCTCTAAGAGGGTGTCAGCTTGATTGGAATGAACCTCGAAAATGTGCTCTAACAGAAGAATTTGATCAAAAGATTGAATTCAAGTATATGGACAAGTACTGGATGTTGTAATGGTAGACAGCATAGAGATCATATGTGGTGGCAAAAGTGTTCACACTGACAATGCACGTGTTAGATTCCGAGCCAATCGTGCTTTTACCACTTCTGGTGATGGTGTGAGAACTTCGTTGTCGTTAGAAATCTATAAATAGACAGGTACGCAAGCATCAAGGGCATGTCAATGAGTTGGAGAATTGTGGGAATCATTGTGTGTTCCAGTTTTGTTTACAACAAGGGGAAATGGTAAAGATATAAGGAAAGGAGATTGGCCACTTTTTGTAATATTCTTCCAAATTAATAACGGAAGGTAGCATGGCAAAGCACCACTATTAGAATACAAGTTCTTTTTAATCATGGGGTTTTTGAAGGGTGAAAAATTGTGGTGCGAATTGCTTAGTTCTTTTTTATCATGGGGTAGGGAGTATTTGTGTATTGAATTGCTCACTTATTTTAGTATGAACTCCTGACTTGTTTGAACTTGCATTTGCAAAGTGAGTAGGGAGTATTTGTAAATTGGTTGGTTTCTGAATTCTAGAACAAGTGTTTTAATAATGAATTTTGATATTAAAGGATTTGTTGAAGGATTTCACATGACTGGCAAGAAGAGTTCAAAAGGCTGTTGCAAAGGAAATAAATGTGAGATTGACTACACTAGAAGGCTACATGAGAGATGTAGAAATTTATCAGTGGTTGAGACTAGGCAAGAAGGTAAAATAGAGTAAGAACAATCTTCCATACAAGAGTTGGTTAAACCTTTGGTACTTTTTTGGAATTAGTGATAATGATCTTTGATTTAAAGAGGAGACTTCTTGAACGAATTTAATGGAGAGAAGGAAAATAATGCAAGTCTATTTTAGCGAGATTTTTTTTTGGAGAGATTAACCTTTTTGTTGGATAAATTAATGTAGAATTGCTAGATATATGTATATAGCAATTAAAAGTGTATTTTAGTGTGTCAAAATAAATGGAGTACAAAAGATTAATTTTGCATGTCTAGAAATGGAGTATATTTTATTTGTATCGTGCGAAACATATGTTATCTAAAGCAGCATTCATATATTAATTCTATCTTTTGTTTTTAGAAGCATACCTTCATCTAATCTAGGCATTCACTAATTTTGAATATCCCAACACTAGGAATCTCCACATCATGCTTTAAGATAAGATTCAAGCCTAATAGGTTTAGATCCATAATCTATTTCATAATATGTGCACTCAAATCATATCTTGAAAGAAGTATTGAAGGACTCACCTTCAAAGAGATGGGTACAACCTCAACCTGCACACCACCTTTAGAACAATCCCCATAAGAAGGCATTGTCAACACCTTATTTAACAATATATCTTTTTCCTTTAGTCCATGTTGATAATCACTGCTATTATCTCCATAGTTGATTTCTACGCTAAAGTTGTGTATGTTTTTATTAATTTAACTCGTTTGCCAGGCAAGATCAACAAGATCCTTAATTATGTAAGGCTCCCTACCCAATCTTATGTCAATTCCACTAATTGGGATAATGAAATAGAAGGAGAATTCATTTGGATTGTTCCTCTAATTGTACCCACCCACCTCCATGATGGGAGTAGACTATATTATGGTTGTATGTTTACCAATGTCACATTGATTTTATATCCTTTCTTCGAATGTGTAGCTATTCAAGATCTTTCATGACTCAAATAATAAGGACATCTTTGGAGTCTACAACAAAGTACTTATGACTTGTAGACCGCTTAATTTCTAATCTGTAGAGGCATGATATTAATAGATGATCCAAAGTCTATTTTAATTTCTAACAACCCTACTATTGATGGACAATGTGAAATAGAATGGGTCCACCTATAACATGGGAATTCCTTCAATGCACATCTTACAGATAACTCAAGTATATCCACATTATTATCTTTGTTATAGGTCCTCTACTTTGCTCTTCAATATGACTTTTGTTATTATCATATTGACTTATAGCGGTTAGCACAAATCAAAATTATATATCTATTTTTATGCTTTGTTATTTCCATAATTTCCATCAAATGCACATAACCTTTTTATTTGGCTTGATATATGTACCATCTCTAATGGGATAATACTTAGGCAATGATGTGTTAACAAGAACAATAGTATTAGAAGAAAAAAGATAATATTATGAATACCTTGTTTGAACTACTCCTAAATTGTATTTTTTTGGTGGATTGGATCCTTTTTCCATTTGAATCCACTTTCTTCAAATCGAGGACCTTAGCATTGAATCTTGATTGATGACATCTTATTTATCTTTAGCATTACTTATCGCAGAGGGCTAAGCACTTTGTTACTTTTTTTTTTTCTTTAATAAGAATACCCCTAACGTCTCATAATACAAGACTTCCTTTTCGATTCTTCTTGCTTCTCAAATTATAATCATTCTTAATTTGAGTAAATATTGTTATATTTATATCCTTGATCTCTTCTTTTTGCCTTTTTAATTGAAAATTTTTGGTAGAAGAAACTTGCTAGACATCTCTTGTCTTATATGTCTTGTTCATGACCACCTTCTTTAGCAGAATAGTATCATCTCCACTACAAGAATCATGTGAGGATACCATATTAATGTCCTAGTGAATATGGTATAAATTTGACGTATAGCTATCATTAGTGCACTCATCATAGTCTTCATTATGATCTATAGTGGTCATCATAATGCACTACTTTCAATGTTGGAAGAAATCCTGTAGTATTCTTTTAATGTGTGGGGTTCTATACCTCTTAATAAGTACCCCATCTTAGAATCATATGCATCACAATATAAGACCAAACATATGGATTCATTTGATCTCATGTAAGTTGGGATCTTTGCTATTGAAATCCAACACAACCTTTAGATCCTTTGGAAATATTTGTGATTCATTTAAAATGAATCTAGAGACAATCTTGTCCCTGTTCTCTAAAAATTCCTTGGACAAGACTCAATACTATTTTCAGATAAAATTTGACACCACTCTCTATCTATAATATCCAAGGACTGAAGAAACAATTTCATTGCGACACCGCCCTCTTTAAACTCATGATCATTTATCAAGTTATTGAAATCTCTAAGGTTATCTTCACCAAAGACAACATTATTCGCTTGAAATTTCATAAGTTTTAACCTAAATTTTCTAGGCACTAGATTTGGATACTTAGGCATCCCAATTAAATTTAGTTTCCTAGCAAGAGCTTCGATTATGTCAACTTTGACTTCTACATGATTCCTCCTACCACCATTAGGGTTTCTTATTCTTATACCTCCCTACTAGTGAATTTTTTTTAGGTTCTTAATTATTCTTCTCATACCATTTCTACTCTTGGCTTTTGTTCTATCTAATTTAGCTCCCAAAACAACTATTTCTTGGGTAAGAGCCACCCACATTCTAATTTTTAGGATCTTCTTGTAATTTGAACAGTTCTTCAAGATCCTCATAATCCTCTTACCCTTTATTTTTTACATTATTGGCACCATCTTTATACCATAATATACACTTTTCTTTAGTAAGTGAATTAGATGGTTGGTCATACGAGGCATTTTGTCTCTTTATCTTTTTAGCCATAAGGACTTCATTAAAATGAATTTCTACCTCTCTTCTATCTCTTTCTGTTATAATCTCATTTATGAATTCTTGGTATTAGGTCCATGTCATTCTTCCCTAAGCCTCTCTTAGCAACTCTAGTGGAAGGTCTGTCTTTATGGTACAAATTAGGTTATCATATACTATATGCTTTATTTTGTCATTTTCATAATGTACTACATTAGAGGTAGAGGTCTAACCTAATTGTTTTTGCTTTCCATGTAGATTGTTCTTTATTTTCTGATTCTCCTCCCAACTTCTTATTAGGTTTTCTTTTAAAAAAATGACCTCCTATTGATGTTGAAACCTTTTGAATAGAATCTAGATTGTAACAACAATGTCACAAACCTCCACAAGGAAATGGAAAAGAAGGGTTGATTAAACACTAACCTAGAAATCCCTTGAAACTAAAACTAGGGGAAAAGGCACCGAGTTGCTCCCCTATAGATTTTCCAATCTATTAGTGTTCATTCTTGCCTTAACCCCTAATCATAAGATTCTTTTAAATATCTAGACAAGATGATTAAACTTTGTTACATAAGAAAGAAACCTAAGCTCAAGCTAGGGTTGAAAATGGGCAACAAAAAGAGTAGTATGTACCTCTTCTATAATTTGATCCCTTTGAAGTTGAGGAGGGTGTTCCCAAAGATCCTTTTGCAGTAAAACAAGTAAAATGAATACACACATAAATAAAACTTTGTAATTATATTTGACAACATTTCTTCATGGAGTTTTACTATACATATAAATCATAGACCTCTTCTTCTAGGTAACTAAGGTAAATAATGAAAAATATGATGAATAATCCACAAAGATGTATTTTTTAGTAGTTTCTTATAATATCACTAACTCAATAATAAAAAATATGCAATAGTCCTCTAATGGTTTTTATCAGCTAGGCTCACAACAATTTTAACATAGATTCATAATGTTGGATCATGCATAATAATTTAACATTAAACTACAAGCAATTTATTAATTGTGAAAAATGTTTTTTAAAAAAAATAAAAAATATTTAGGCAGTCAAATTTAAGTATCAACTAATGCTTATTCTTGCATCACAAAGTTAATCTAAATAAATCCTTAACAATAGAGTAAGCTCTAACTTTCATTGCTTGGCTTTCTCCTGTAGAAGTTAAACACTCATATTCCCTTCCATTTAAAAATACACCTACTTATGATCCATTTTTAATAAAAAATTTAATGTATCACTTTTGAAAGGTTTCTCCCTTGGCATACTACTAAACAAAGTAATACAATTTCACAACACCTCTTAGAGAAAATTAATAAAGACTAATATAAAGAATAGAAAATGTTAATCTATGGATTCCTTCAATATCCTAAAACTCTTAAAAAATAATGAAAACAAAGAGCAAAAATGAAACAAAAGTAGTCTTATCTTGATTTTCTAAAGTAGTTTACAAATTCATCACAAAATTTATACAAACTCAAAACTGGTTACATTTATATATGTTGGTACAAAAAAAAAAATATAGCTTGTTCTAGATGAGCTTTCTCATTGTAAAAAAGGCCAACCCTTTACATGGAAAATGCAAATTCATATGTATATTTACAACTAGACAATGTGGCCATGGAAGAGAAGATGTTACCATTCTATGTTCATAAAGAGTGCACATGCTTGTGACATCACCATCTACAATACCCATGCACCAAAATCATCATGTCAGGTCTTGAAAATACACCTGCAAATGTGAATAATCAACCCCCTCTCATTTTCCATCACGATAATCATTATTGGCCTCAAGATATATGTGCATAAGGTGGAAGGATGCACACATAATCCATTGGAAAACAACTTGGGAATGCCACAAATTTTTGGGCTTTGCATTCTTCAACCAGGAAAATAAATTTTGGTATGGCCATTGCACCATTTCCTCTTTAGAATGCATGCATTTTAGCATGAACAATTATTTTTGGGTGCTATATATTAGCTCATTAATGACATCTTATATGGTTTTCTTTGTAATTATGATATGAAACCACTTATAAATTTGTTCCTAAATAATTAATAGTGTTTTTTGATCAAGAAATCCTTTTCAAGATGTAATTGCATCAAATCATGACATAAATGACCTTCTGGATGTGGAGGTAAGAAAATGGGTTAGAGGTCAAGAATACCTCGTAGCACATGCCAATTGACAAGTTCATGTATTAGGGATTTATGGTGATGAGAAATTCATCCAAGTGGGCGGAAATCTGAACAAACAATACCAATGAGACGAGAGGGTGTCAACAAGAAGTTGAGTCCACTTTTTGGCCAAAAAGTGGAACTATTTTTCCTTTTTTTCAAGTTCATCCTATTTGAGTTGAATATTTGAAGGACTTAGAGATTGAGTCCAAAAAAAATCAGTACTAGAAGTTGTAGTACTTGAAGTCCACTTTCCAAATATGTAATTTATTTTAATACCCAGATGATAAATTTTCATTTTAAATAGGAATTACTAAAACCCACATTTCAAAAGTCCCTGTTTTAGGATCATACTATGCCCGTGTACGACAAGCAAAATTTGATCTAAATGAAACTATTTCTCTGAAACCTTTTGGGGAATTGTACATAACTCAGTTAATATTTATGACAATATTTTTTATTTATTTTTCTATTAAATATTTTTTTTTATTAATTTTTTATTAGGCATAATTGTTTTTTTTAAAGCCTATTGTGTACAATAAGCATAATGTGACCTAAACATGCGATTTTTTATTTTTTTTTAAAAATTGTGTAGAATTGTCTCTAGTTTGATGTCATATGATTCTTTTTGCAAGAAACTTTCAAATTAAAAAGTTATTAAAATAACAAAATACCCTATTCTCCAGAGGTTTGTAGACCTGTTTAAGTAGAAATTAAATGAAAAATAGAAAAATAATCAAATATATTGGTGTAAATGGGTTAAAAGTTGTATTTTTGGAGCCTCATTTTCAGTTACAATCAACGGTTCCCCTTTGGGTTTTTTCCTCTTCTACTCAGGGTATTCGATAGGGGGATCCTCTCACCCCATTCCTCTTCATTATTATGGCAGAAGCTCTTAGTAGGACAATTCAAGCTCATCATTGTATGGGCCTTTGGAAAGGAGTTCCCATTCCTAATACCCATATTACGGTTACTCACAATATTTTTGCAGATGATACCTTGTTGTTTGGTAGTTCTATTATCCAGGAGGCTAAACTTATAAAAAAAATTCTGGAATCATATTCTCTAGGTTTAGAACAAATCATTAACCCACAAAAGTCTAATTTCTTTTTTAATCTTCAACACCCCTTTGATTGTTAAGGAGAATATCGTGTCCACTTTAGGGTTCTCTTTGGAATCCCTCCCTTCAAATTTCTTAGGTATCCCTTTCTTCATGGGTCAAGTTAAATCTTCTTATTGGAATAATGTCATTTCTAGGCTTAAAAATAGAATATCTGCTTGGAAAACTAGATGGTTATCTTTAGCTGGTAGGATCCTTCTGATTAAAACTATTTTGGCTTCTATTCCAAATTATTATTTTTCTGTTCTCCATGATCCTACATTTGTGATTTCTCAAATTGAGAAAATTATAAGATCATTCTTATGGAAAGCTAACTTATCTGAGAATAAGAAAATCCCATTGGTCTCTTTGGAAACATTATCCCTCAGTAAGGAGGAAGGAGGAGCTGGTTTATTTAATATCTCTTCTAGGAATATGGCTTTTTGTGGGAAATTGGTTTGGAACATGTATGCCAAATCTTCCTCTCTTTGGTTCCAAATACTTCAAGAGAAATATCTTGACTCATCCAATCCAACTAGAATTTTTACTATTTCTAATCCACTAGTAGGCTCGGTTGTCCGAAATTTCATGATCTCTTCTTGGGAAATAGTATCTAACTATTTATCTTGGTAGATTTATTGTGGGTATGAAGTGTGGTTCTTGAATGATTCTTGGAATGGTTCCCCCCCTTAGATCTATAGTATCACTTCAAGACTCTATGTACACTTTTATTTCTCATTGGGGGCCAAACTTTCTTAATTACATTGATTTTGTGGAGTATATTTCTCATAAATTAGATTGGAAGGATCCCTCTTCACTTCCCATATCCCCTCATCAAATCTCAACTTTTAATTCAATTATTGTGTCTAGAGTGATATATTTATCTCAGGGTAAAGACAAGTTATTATGTGTTAGAATAATTGAGAGGGGGGGGGGGGGGGGGGGGGGGGGGGGGANGGGGGGCGGGGTGAATCATTTAGCTCCCAATTATCCTACAGTCCAAAATTCCTCCAGATGTATATAAAAACAATTTCAAACATATAATTCAACTCGGTGAAATGTATTCTGTAATCTCAAACTTTAATCATATAGTGTTTACCGAGTATCTGTAAATTAATATTGTGATTACTGATCAATGTAGATAAAGTAATGTGTAAAGAAAATTAACAATCTACAACAATCATACACATTGACATAGATTTTTAATGTGGAAACCCTCCTAAGGGAAAAAACCACCTGGGGCCGGTAACCCAAAATATTTCACTCTTCTGAAGTGAGCTCGGTTAAGAGCCAACCCTGTTAGAGGTTGCAATGCACACTGTTAAATGTGACCTGGTTAGAGGATTTAAAACTAACATTTCTCTCTTGACCATGCATTCACTATGGGGTCAACAAGAAAACACTCAACATTCATTAGAATGTCATAATAAAGACTTTCACATCCTACTCGGTTAAGAGATTTATCTGTAACAATGGCTAAACTGATACATTAATGATCTGATTCAAATACAACTCTGTTTCACATATTTTCAGATCTATGCTAAGTACATAATACATCTGATCAATTTGTTCACTTCAGTTCATCTGATTCTTCATACTCTGTTCTGCTCGGTAATGCTCTTTCCTTTGTCACTCGGTGATGTCTGCAGAAAATGCTCGGTTATGTCTTTAACTAGTTTGACCAGTCATGCATAAACTTTGCATGTGCGCATCATAGCATCATGTGATTCAAAATGAATATCTTGTCTCTTAAATAGGCACCACAACTCATTTAATTTCCATCCTTTATATTTTTCCGCTTAAACTCCATCATTGATTTTTCCGCTTAAACCATTCTTGGCAGTTGTGTTAAAAACATGTTTCAATATTTGTCGTCCGATCTTCCTTGAATTTTCATAACCGTTTGATCAACATAACAAACTTATCATTTACTTCAGAATCATCAATTTCCAGCTCAACATTCTAGTCAACCTTGGTTTGATTAAATTGCCTGGTCAATATCGTGCTGTGTTGGCGATCCCTAGCTCGATTATTACTGTGCTCGGTATACACCGTGTTTTACTCGGTGTTCACTGTCTCTCGGTGTATACATAAATCTTCATTTAACGATCACATAGACTTTGTTTGTTCAAGATCTTCAATCCATAATAGATGTTTGTCATCATAATGATACTCAAATAAGTTGACATCAATGACAATACATTAACTGATAATGTTTATCATCATATCTGTAACTCGGTTGACTATCAACAACTGACTTCAAACATACAATCAGTTGTAGTTCATCAATTATGGTGCCCTTCAAAATCTAGAAAATATTCGGTTAAAGAAGGATATAAGGCTACCCATATTTTGGTAAATCACTCCTTGCATCATCCTGCTTTTCAATTTTGCTGGAATAGTTCAGTTCTTCTTAAGGCAGGTGTGTTTTCTTGGCTAGCTCTGCAACATAGGGTTCTTACTAGTGATAAGTCATCTTGTTTACAAATTTCTCTTCCTTTTTCTTGCGTTCTTTGTGGTAAATGTGACGAGAATGCGGACCATATCTTCATTCAATGTGATTTTGCTGCACAATGTTGGTCTTTTGTTATGTCCAAACTTTCAATCTCCTTCCCCTTTCCATCTTCATTGTGGGATTTATTTCAATCATGGCCAACTTTGTATTCTTCATCTTTGTTTACTTGCCTCTAGACTATTATTCCTTCTTTTGTTATTTGGTCTATATGGTGGGAAAGAAACAAATGAATTTTTAGGAAAATTTCTTTAGATGTGTCCCATGTTTGTTCTTTAATTGAAAAACACATCTCAGAACAAATCAGTTCTCATGTACGGTAGCACTTTAATCTTAATTATGATTTCACTAATTGGGATAGTTTCATGGTTTCAAACTAGAAATTGATTCAGTTTTCTTCTTCACCAATCTTCCCTAGAGTGAGAAAGCCTTCCATTGATAGGAAAAACATTAAATGACACCCTCCTGATTTGGACTTTTGTAAGTTAAATTTTGATGGTTCTTCTAAAGGTAATTCAGGTGAGTCAGGGATTGGGGTTTGTTTACGATTGAAGGTGATTCTACTCTTATCATTTATGCTTGTAAGTCTAGATCAATTGTGAATTGGAGGATTACCTATATCTTGGAACAAATTTGGCCTCTACTTGACTCATTTGATAAAATTATTATCTCATATTTATAGAGAAGGAAACACACTAGTAGATTGCTTGGATGATATGGGTTTGTAGACACCCAAAAATGGACAAGCTTGCGACTTTACATTAAAAACACTAATTTTCATCTATTAATTAATGGTTTTAAATAATTAATTAATCATCTATTTTCCTCTAAATTCATTCCCCAAATCATCTAATCAAATTCCCAAAATTAATTAAATAATTAATTTTATTTAATTAATTAACCATAATTGATTAATTATCATTAATTAATTAAACTCAATTTCCTATAGTTTAAATTCAAATATTTAAACTTACTAATTAAATTCTTCCAATTCAATTCAATTAATTTAATTTTATTCAATAAAGCAATTCTAAATAAAAAAGAATTCAATTATCTCACAAGTTGAAAACTTTAATTAAATAAATGAATTAAATATTCATTTATCTTCAAAGAGATAACTCCAATCAGATCACATGGGTTACTCCACCCACCTCTCTAGTCCACACGGGTAACTTCACCCACCTCTTCAGTTCAAAAAGGTAACTCACAATTAGTTCTTCAGTCAACCAAACTCTGTCTCCTCTTTACCAATTGAAGAGGTGGAGTTTACTGATGGCTTCTCTAGTTCCCTTTGATCTCAACCGTTCATCTCCCTATCTCTGGGATTGATCTCAACCGTTCA